>JAXCLQ010063914.1:0-15589 GCA_035584115.1 Cedrela odorata | reverse complement strand
TATATATATTAGAATTGATGCGTTAGAATCCACGGACGATTTCTCTCCAATTTAATAAACCGACTGTAATATGAGATTGATATTGTTAAATAATATTACCATGCTTATTTTATCTTTCATATTCTTTTTAATTACCAACAAAATTTATTGATTTCTTCAATATTTAAATAGAGATTTTTTTTATTTTTTTTAACTTTCCAACATAAAAGAGGAAGATGAAATAAAGATGGAGTGAGAGAGAAGATAAAATAATTAAAAAATAATAAATAATAAATGAATTAATTATTGTTAAGAATTCGTATCATTAGTTCCATCTAATTCTTACTTTTCATAAACTTTTAATCTAAGGTTGAAAATTAATATAAAAAATTATGTAAAATTGAGGGACTATTTATCAATTTTCTCTCATACACGTATCTATCTATCAATATATATAATGGTTTTTTTATTTTATTAAATGACCCAATTTTTATATCCAAAATTATTTTTAACCCAACCTAAAAATTTTACTTAATTTTGACAAAAAATCAAAATAGCAATTTGTACCAAAATACCCATTTTGTTGGAAATCTAAACAAATTGTGTAACACGTGGTCCATGTTATGGAAAATAAAAGAATGAAGCATGCATAGTTCCGTTCTAAATTGATTGCGTTTGGTGCAATTGTTTATATATATATATATATATATATATATATGTATTAAATTTTATATGCTTGCTTATTGAAATTGAAATCAAAATAGAGAAATTGAAATAGAACGGAAGTAAACTGAGAGCAAAGAAGAAAAAGAAAAAAAAAAGAGAAGAAAAATTATAAATGAATAAAAAAAAAGTTATAAAAAATATGTTTGAGAAGTTAAAAGATATCCAAAATGTTAGTGGGTAATATAATCATAAAATTTGAACAATTATATTTTCATATTTATAATGCATATCAGTTTTTAAATCAGTTTTAACAGTTATTTTTTTAATCACGTGTGTTTAAGAGCGAATGCGACAGTAATAAATTCAAAACAACTTGAAATCACCTAGTATTAATTATCGAACTGTGAGTTGATATTTTTAAATAATTATATATATGTAGTACAGTAAATTATATAATAATTGAATTTCATGTAATTATAATTTATTCATGTGTATAATAGTTTAATAGAAAAAGATATTTAAGTGTAAAGTATTTGTAAAATAATATGTTGTATGAATATAACTGTAATTATGATTGTCGTATGTTGATGAAACCTTGACGAGAATATGATGCCTCATGATACAGTTATGATTATGATACCCTAGTTAGAATATAAGACCACAAAGTATAATATGATTGTTCTGCATGGGCGAAGATTTTCCGTTGAGCATAATATATTTTTTTGAATACTTACTTGATGTGAATTGAATTAATAGTACTGTGATATATGTTCAGCATATAATTAATATTTGGCATTATTTAAGAAATTTTATCGATTTTTTAAAAGAATATATTTTTTTTTTATAAATAACTAAGCTTTAAGCTCATTTTTTTTTTATGTTACGCAAGATTTATGCAGTATACAATTTTTGCATTTAAAGTTGAGACCACTAAACACATATTGTATGGGTCACTTTGAGCATGTTATGTTTATATGTGTTTATTAAATAGATATATGTGTTATGTGTGTATGTAATATAAGTAATGTAAATATATTGTGGTGAAGTACGAAATTTTGATATGTGACAATGATAGAGGTGAAGTTATTTATATTTTTTCAATGAATTTTTATAAAGTAAGATCATGAAAAAATATATATGAAAGTATGGTAACATATGTTATTAATATGATTCATCTTGAACTTTAAAGAGGGGTAGAGGCACATTGTGTCAAATTACCTAAAAATGTAGACAAATCGTCGAGTTTCTAAACAATTTGTCTAAATTTTTGGACAATTCTTTCAAAAACTTCACAATTCATCCAAATTTCTAGAGGATTTGTCGAGAAACTTGATAATTCATACAAAATTTTTGAAGAGTTTTTTTTTTTAAAGAATCTTCTATATTTTCGACAAATTGCCTATATTTCTTGGGAATTTGCGAAAATCTAGACAAAATTTAGGGTGTTGAACAAAATTTTTTTTATTTTGGATCTTGAACACTCTCTGGGCAAAGCGGTGTTGAACACAAAATTCTTTATTTTGGTTGTTCTCTTGACAAAATGTCTGACCTTTAGAAAAAAATAAAATAAAATAAATGAAAAGAATTTAGGAACAGGGTATTTTGGACCGCATCTTGTGTTACATTGTTTTCATTTGTTTCAATTGTTTTTATTTTTCCGACATTTTGTGGAGAGAGCATCCAAAACAAATAATTTTTTTGTTCAAATACTTCTTCTTTATTGAGAGAACATCCAAGATCCAAAATAAATATTTTTGCTCAATGCCTAAGCTTTATCTAGAGAGCATCCAAAATCAGAAACAAATTTTTTTGTTGACACTCTATATTTTATCTAAATTTTCACATATGATGTAGAAATATCAATCATTTATTTAAATTTTTTGATGATTTATCAAAATTTTGGACAAATTGTCAATTTATTAGCGAATTATCCAAAATTCTAGATGAATTGTCGAGTTTTTTTAACAAATTGTCTAAAAACTCAATAATTTATTAAAATTCTCTACAAATTGTCCATAATCTTGATTGTTTGTCTAAAATTTCATACAATTTATATTGATTAAAATCCTATATAAATTCATTCTCTCTCTCTCTCTCTCTCTCTCTCTCTCTCTCTCTCTCTCTCTATATATATATATATATATATATGATTTGTAAGGGCATGAAATTGACAGTGGTACGCTCAAAACAACATTTGACAGATCAAAAAGTAGCGCGAAACGGCATGTCGGACCAGACTAAAACGACAAGAAAGAAACCCAAAATAAATTAAGAGTAATAACATCCACGTCCCTATGTTTGTAGCGTTTTACGAATAAAAGTATAATTAGTTCATTATTATTATATAAGTTCTTAACTCCTTAATATAATCAAATTACCGATATAATTTTGAGTTTTGATGAGATTAAAAATATATTTATGAAATGTACATAAAATATGTTTTTATTTTAGAAATACCTAAGGTTTAGGGATTTGAATGACATTAGTACTATGTCCTTATTTGCAAAACTACAAAAAACTCATGGACTTCGATGACATTTTCCAAAAAAAATTATTTTGATATCAGAGCCAGGTTTCGATCCTGGGACCTGTGGGTTATGGGCCCACCACGCTTCCGCTGCGCCACTCTGATTTTTGATAATGGAAGTGATCTTTTTTCTATTAATAGCAGCTATTGTTATTCCATATATAGCCGATGTGGAATTATGGATTATTCTAACACGTAACACAAAATAGTTAAACGCATCTGTGGTCTCACGGCAGGAGCAGCCAATGCAATAGATTTGTGGATTATTCAATTCATGCATATGTTTAACATTCAAATATTGCCCCAATCACCCACGAATTTTACTTTGACAAATAGCTTTTTAAATAACATTTTATCTTGCGACTGTTAAACAATAAAAGCTCAATTTATAATTCTCCTTTGCTTGTTTGTTTACACTTTACAAATGTAAAAAAAAGAAATGTGGCTATATTACATAACTCTAATAAGATAATCTTATAATTAATAATACTTTATTTAAAAGATGAAAATTCAACATAAAAATTTTAATGCATAAATTAAAATTTAAAGTTAAAAATTTAAGAATATAAATGTATAATAATAAATACATTATAAAACATACCATTTATCCAAGGATTTACAATTAGAAACACTACACTTTATGGCATGTGATTTCATTTCGATTCATGCACAGTAATTTTTGTCAATTTACAATTACGAGAATGATTAGCTAAAAAGACTACAAAAATATAGAAACAATTAGAGTCAAATATATAACTATATATGTAGTTCAAAATTACTAAGTAATAACTTAATTACCATAAATTATAATTAAGGGCGACAATTTTTTTTACACAATTCTTGAAATCGATACGAATTTGTGAGTTCTGATTGATATAAAATAACACAATTATTAAATGAATAATACAACACAATAAATCGTGTGAGTTACAATTTAGAATTTTTAATATGTGAAATTATTTATGTAATTATATTGTACTAACTCATTTATAATTTAATTAATTAATTATATCACATATATATATATATATTTATATATTTAAAAATTAGTTATATTTAGTACAAAATTAATTAACATTTGAGTAAATAATACCATAAATATTATAGTAATACATTAGAATATACAAAAAAAAAAATAAAATGTTAAGTAGGTAACACGATTTCAATTAGTTTAATTGTTTAATAATCGTATCGTATAATATTTTTAATTTTTGACACCATTATTAAACAAATTGGATTTGAGTGAGTCTCTATTTGATACGATACGAATATAATACAACACGTATACATTATGAAAATTTGAATTATTACTTCTAATTATAAAAAAAATTAAATATATATTTGTAATTATTATATGTTTACTTCATTTTTAAAATATAACAATTAAAATTTCTCATAAATAATTTAATGGCTACGTTTTACTGACTATTCATCTATTTATACTAGATGGATAATAAATTTATAAAAAATATTTAAAAATTAAAAATTATGATAATTTAATTTTAATCATATCTTAAGTACCTATTTAACAATGTTAATTAGCACTACGAAAGTATTAAATTAAAATTATAAGTAATTATTTATGTACTTGATGATTAACTCTTTATAAGTGTTTATCAAATTTAATTAACATTAAATTTGATTTTTAAATTATTTATAGATAATATTAAATATTTTAATAATTTTTTTAAAATATTAAAAAAAGTGTTAAAATGCTAAAACACTTATATATTTTGCTGTTGGATTGCAAATTCATTGGGCTCAGTCCATGATGGGTTAAACTAAAAGCCCAATCAAGATCCAACAAGACCAGAAACTAAAAGTGAAGCGCGCACAACATAGTTAGACTACTACCGTACTGAACGACAGAGGCGAATCAATTGAAATGGGGAGGAAGAAATTTACTGTAGAGTTCGACGAAACGGCGCCGGATGACTTCGATCCAGCAAACCCGTACAAGGACCCGGTGGCGATGCTGGAGATGAGGGAGCACATAGTGAGGGAGAAGTGGATCGACATCGAGAAGGCCAAGATCTTAAGAGAGAAGCTCAAATGGTGTTACCGCATCGAAGGCGTCAATCATCTTCAGAAATGCCGACACCTCGTACACCAGTACCTCGACGCCACTCGCGGCATTGGCTGGGGCAAGGACGGTCGTCATCCTTCTCTCCACGGTCAATTACATTTCTCTCTATTGCTTTTTTCTTTTTTCTTTTTTCTTTTTTCCTTTTTTGGTCTTGTAATCGAGGGAAGGGAAGCTGACTTTGATTTTCGTGATTAGGTCCGAAGGTGGAGTCTGAATAATAATGTTTTGACGATTGAATAAGGTATTATCTGGTTTTATTTTACTATGTTAGATACAGTTTCCTTTCTTAGTTTCTTTTACATTTGTTTGTTGATATTAGGTTGTATTCTGAGATTGTTCTAAATTCATTGTGCAAAAAATTGGCTGTTGCTAGTATTTGATAATGATTTATTAAGAACGTTAGACTTGTTTTATGTGTTACAGTGTTTAATTAACTACCAAATTGAGCCATGCTTGTGTGGTTTAGATGCTATACGTTTACATCGTGTTCAATATGATGAATAGGTTGTTTTTCTTAAATAAGTACCAGTAATGTTAGCATTGATATAATTCCTGCAAATATTTCTAAACAGGAGGAAATTGGAACATGATTGCTAGAAGTGACTGTTTTTTTGTAGCTTAACTATGTTGGCGAGTGGGAAGAGAATTGATTAGTCTAGGTCAAAGAAGGGTTGTATCATCTGGGTCATATTAAGTGAAGTTTAGTGTGCAAAACTTTAGTGGAAAGTGAGCGTAATGAATCATACATGTCACACTAAATGAAAGTTTTAACTTTTGAACATTGGATATGTAGTTAAATTTGCTTCGGGAAATGAGATAAGTTTGTATGTTTATTTCAAAACTTCCTCAATGAATCTGTTTTGGGTCTCATACAATTCTGGTTGAATGCCCAGTAGATCAGTTGTACATAATTGGAGTTGTATGTTAACTACAGTTTGCTGACATAAGTGCCAATTAGGTAATGATTTCTGTTTGTTCTCAAGGAATATGAGTTAGTTAATTAACGTGTTTACACAACCTTGGGTGTAATGGTATTCATATATACTTGTTTGTTATTAAGGATAACTAAAATTAATTCGCTCCAAATTATTGAGGTTTAGAGGGAAAATAAGATGAGTGGTGAGATTGTTGAGCACCGAACAAGATGCTTTCTTAACCTAAACTTTTGGTGTTCTATGGATCCATAATGTAATGGCCTTGCCTTTTGAGGTCGCCACACCCCGGGCCTGCCCCGGATATCAGTATCATTACATCCCAGTGGACCACACGGCCCACTGAGCAGGAATTTATCCTCGGCCCTCTAGGGTCATCACACCCCGGTTTGCCCTGACTACCGATGTTTTGTTCCTTCCCCTAAGGGAAGTTCACTTCCCTCACGATTCGAATCTGAGACTTCCACTTTAAGGAGAATTCTCAACGAGTGTGAGTACCAAAATTTCAGTAATAGGTATGTGAAATTTTGAGAACAAAATTTTTCTAAAGAGAATAGAAATTGTAAACCCTGTTTTGTGAATTTAGGGACTAAAAAGAAGGTTTTCCAAAGTTTTAAGTTATTTTCAGAATTTTTTTAAAAAAATAGAGGTCTCAATGAAATTTTGCGTATCAAAATAAAAGAATTTGCTATTCTTTCTAGTGTGTATTCGGCTCTCATTCTTCTCATTTATCATAAACCTGTTTTCTCCATTTCTCTTCCAATTTTCGGCCAAATTGCTTCAAATTTGGTCAGTTTTCTTTTAAATTTTCGTTGTCAAATGATTTCCTGTCTTCTCCTCTTCGATTGGGTACCGATTTTGGGCTAGATAAAGTAAGAAATAGTAAGAACGAAATTTGGGTTTCGAAGAAAATTTAGAAATTTTCCAGTTAAACGACTATTTGAGGCTTCTAAGGGCTTATACAAGTTACCGGTAGGCCTATTAACTTGTTATAGGTTTGATTTTATTTTTTTGAGCATGTTGAAACCTAGAATTTACTGTTCATCCAAGATTTATGTTGATTTTTCATAAGAAATGATATAATTATGTTAATTTGGAATAATGAGAGGATATGATGGTTAAATAGGTGTTGGATATAAATAAAAATGTAGTTTTTAACATTTGGTATAATATGAGAAGTTGGTTCGGAATGTGTATATCCGTTTTAGGTAGAAATGAGACTTGGAATAAGTTGGCTATGAGATTTCGTTGTTGAAAATTGGATAAATTACCTTAGTTAGTTGAATTTCGAGATATGTGTTAAGTGTCAACTAAAGGAATTTATCCACGTTTCTCACGAGTAATTGCATCTAATGCATTTATGTTTAATTATTTGAATCTTGAAATTTATAAATATATGCATGTGTGGTACTAGATTTCGAGAACCCATAAGAAGACCAAGTATATGCGAGGATCAGTAGTGGGAGTGGTTACCCTTCCTTTGTTGTGAGTAAATTTATACATACATAAATATATAAATATATGTGTGATATATATATGTATGCTTATGTGTTAAACAAACAGTTTTATGACTGAAATAAAAATTTGAAATGAATATGTTTCATGTGTTATAAATTGATATTAAAATGTATTGATTTATTTGGTTTGCTATTGATAAATATATTTGATATACATACTGTAATGGCCAGGGAGGCTTGATTTATTGAACTAATTTAAAATCATTGTCGAAAATGATTTGATTTGAAATATGTATGTATTTTGGTGATGAGACTGATAAGGCCGAATATTAGTATATGGCCAATGAGCTTGTTTATTGACTGTATATACAGGGAAGTAGCCTATGGACGGACCTATGAGAGACTGCATAGGTAAGTGAAGTCACAGTATGGCTGGTATAAGGGAGAAAGGTCATGGGATCATCATCAAAGAATTGATCATCTATGATTAATTCATTCACATCACATATTAAATAATTATAAAATCAATATAATGGAAATTATTCTCAGTTGGGTTGAACTTACATATAGATTTACATAAATCGTCTGGTTTACAAATACATTATAAAAATTCAAATGACATTATCCAGTTGAACATAATATACATGAGTCAAGAAGACAACCTACCTAGAGCGTCGTAGACTATCTACCGCTACCACTAGCCTTGTGAGAATTTATGCTTTTAACCTGAAAGTTATAATTGTGAGAAGTGAGTATACGACTATACTTAGTGAGCAAATAAAATACATACATATATATATATATATATGTGCACACATTTCCAAATCATGATATTAGGACTCACATTACCATATTTTTAATATATATATATATATATATACATTTTATTTAATCAAATAAACAAATAACAATCCATTGGTCTGCATACATTTGTAAATAATCAATTTGGGCTGGTTATACTTTCTCGACCGTTATCTTGGCCGAGTTTCAGTGCTCAGTATTGAAATATATTAATGCCAACTTATTCCAAATTTTAATTTTGTCTAAAACGGATATACACGTTTCGAACCAACTTCTCATATTATACCAAATGTTAAAAGTCACATTCCAATTTATATTCAACACCTATTTAATCATCATATTCTTTAATTATTCCAAATTAACGTAAATCTTGGGTTAACAATAAATCCTAGGTTTCAATATAATCAAAACCTTAAAATCAAACCTATAATAAGTTAATAGGCTTACCGGTAACTTGTATAAGCCCTTAGAAGTCTCGAGTAGTCGTTTAATTGGAAAAATTCTAAATTTCCTTCAAAACTTAAATTTTGTCTTTCTTATTTCTTGCTTTATCTAGCCCAAAATCGGTACCCAATTAAAAAAGAGAAAACGGGTAATCATTTGATTACGGGAATTTGAAAGAAAGCCGGTCAAATTTGAAGTAATTTTGCCGAAAATTAGAAGAGAAAAGGAGAAAACAAGTTTATGAAAAAGGAGAAGAACGAGAGTCACACCAAAAGAATAGCAAATTTTTTTTATTTTGATATGCAAAATTTTGTTGAGCCCCTTATATTTTTAAAAAATTGTAGAAATAACTTAAAATTTAAATTTTTTTTCTTTTTAGTCCATAAATTCACGAAACAGGGTTTACACGCAAAGTTATGGTATTGAATTTTGAAGATTATTGCATTGATACTACCCACTAGGAACTTGTAAGATGGTGGGTGAGTGGAATTAATTGCTGAAGTAGAGGCTTTCCGTATTGCACTGTTTCTAGTCAGCCTTCATCAATGGTAGCATTGGTATCAGTAATTGCTGTGTAAATTCTATTAGTTGCTTCATGTTCATGCCATATAGAAGGAAAATAAAAATGATCCTTTTAAGACAAAAGAATATCAAAAAGACTTGTTAACTGGATGTTAGTGCTTAAGGAAGTAGGGTTTCGTATGTTCTCGTCATGTTGCGCTAGATAGATCAACAGTAAGATTATCAACTGTTAGATATGAAGGAAATACTAGAGTGAAGTGTTTTCCCCCGCTTTATTATTTTCCTTGGTTTTCACATTTAGTACAGGCGAAAGAGATTTGTGTGTTGTCTTGTGAAAAAGCGGGAAAAAGGAGATATGGATAATTGTTCACAGTACCTGGCTGCTTGATTAGCTTATTATGACAGCAGTAATACTCTTGGCTTCTTTAGCTGTATTTTTCTGTTGCACTTTTCTTCAGATTATTGTGGTGTGATTTTCTTAAGTTTGGAAAACTCGTTATTTTTACAGTGAGAATAATTGTCATCATGATACACTTGTATTTATTTTTCGCTTAATGATGAATGAACAGTGGCTAAATTGACTTATCTTGACAATATTATAGAGTGACAACTTAAGGAGGACAACTTGTATAAAGTGTTATTACTTGTTCCTTTTACCTAGTGGAGATTTTTCTGGAGCTGATTTACATTTATATCTAGATAACCATTTCCCTTCATTTAAAGTTGCTTACTCTTATCTCTAACCATCCCATAAAATTTCCTGGCTGAATAACTGTCCTTCACTATAGGTTGAAATGGGCTCAAAAAACATGTTTGAATTTCTCTTGATTTTATATGTTTGGGAGGGGGGTTTGGCTGGGGGCTGTGAATTCATTTTTAAGTTTTACGCATATTTTAAAGCCTGCCATAAGTCTATCTACTCAATCTAAATGCTTTTACAATATTTATAACTTGATCCATTCAAATGTAGTTGAACTTACAGGTTACTTTTAGGTTCAAATAGCTGTCATTTGGCAATGAGGGAAAAGTCAAACATTTTTCTGTGTTCAGATCTTTTTAGGTCCATACTTAAGGTGATTGTGTATGATGTTTTGCAGTGAAGCTGATACTTATTTGTAAATATACACCTAATCAGTTGTCTAAGAATATAAAAAGTGCCCCTGAATCTGAACCTGGCAACAACTGATCATATTTATACGTGCAGACATTGACTGAAGCCTACAAAGTATTGATTGAAATTTTCTTACTCTTGCTGTTGGAGCTAGGGACTTAACAGCATAAGAGGTTTTAACCTCTTTCTATGATTAAAATAAGATCACAGTATTTTGTAGAATATATCTTAACAAAGTGTTGACTTCCTTAGGGGTGTACTGAAGAGAAAATAGAAAAATGATCAAAATGATACTCTTAGTCCCAAGGATGTTATTTTCGAACTGAAGATCATGTCCAATCTACTTTTATTTTAATCAAGAGTTTTCGTTTGCTTGAAAACTTAAACTAGATTATTTCTCTCTCTCTTGCTTATTGGTAGAACTTTTTGAAATTTGGATGCCTGTTGGTTGTTAGGTAAACGAGGGCTTAGAGCCTTAGATACTTGATGACATTTGAAGTAGGGATCCCGGCCCTCTTATCCAGGCTTTTTGTAAGCCTCAATTCAATATAAATATAGGCTGTAATTTTGAGTCAAATTAGTTAATCTTAATGTGATAAGAGAGTTTTAATTGATGGTTTGGATAAATCACCATCGAAAAGCATGTAAAGTGCGGCTGGTAGACCAAAGCAATTAATAAATTAAATAATAAGATAATTGAATATTTATGTGTAATGTTTTGTGTATTTTTTTTAGTGGGAAACCACATGTTCATTAGTATTCATATGTTTTGCTATCTTTTCTCATATAACATATCAATTGGAATATACTAGATTCCATTTGACTTTTTTGGCCAACATTTTTCTTGAATAAAATATTCATTGTCCATTCCTTATATAAAATCGAATCCTGTGTGGATGTTCTTATAAAAAAACTCTTTATGGGGATGTTATTATTATTATGTTGAATAATAGCTGAAGAAGTTGGCATGTCTGATTGTGAGGATATTATTAGCAATTGATTATATCAATCATTATGTTCATTTTGTCATGAGTTTTGTCCCACACTGCATGAACGTTAACTTGAAAGGGTAATAGAGTAAAGGAAATAAGTTTTGCTTCTTTCTTGCAGGTGATTGTTATTGGCCAATGGAGGAATGCCTAAAGTGTGAGGGGAGGCTGGGCCAGTTTATCTGCCAGTTTGCTTGTTGTTTTTCTCTCATGTTCTAATTATAACATTTTTAATTTTAATTTTTTATTTTTTATTTCACTTTCTGTTAAATATGGTGGCCAGATGGTACTGGCTTCTGCTTGCACCTTAGATCTTTGTGTTAGCATCTGATATTGGTTTGCAATATGGACACAGTCAAAGAATGAAAAGTACATCAGATAGTAAGTTTTTTTGTCATTGCTTGATATAGTTCTCCATCATTAGATTCTAAATTCTGGCTCTGGTTGGTTACGTGCTTGCTGATTTCATGGAGGTGAAAAAGACATTTGGAAGGATGCTATAGTTCCAAATTTTATATTTGATAACATGCATTGGATGATAATTTTATGTTAGGAAGTTGGGTTATGTTATTTGCCTCTAGAAATTTGATTATTACTGAAAGTAGGAAGTTGAGTTAGGATTTGGATTGTAAGGGTATGTTTGGTAAACACCTACTGTTACTTGCAGCTAATATTTACTCTTCATTTTACCTTTTATACTTGACATTTGGTAATTCCATTTCATAACATCTGTGGATTAAATTTCAATCCCAAACATACCTTCAACTTAGATGTGCTATGCCATTACCCACCAGAGAAGAAATGGAATGTTTGGATTTTAGTATATTGATTGCTTAATAAAGTTATTGGAAAGGGTACATTTTTTATTAATCTCCTCTTGAAGGTTTGGTTTAATCACAGGTCTGTTCTCTTGGTTCAGAAAATGGGTAGAAACATTCCTTCTAATGAAGGTTTTTGATAAGTTTTATAAAACAGAAATCTTTCAACTGATTTGAGAGGAAGTTTTTGACGAATTTCCTTATCAGTAAAATCTGTGTTGGAGGACAATGAAATTTTTTTTTTTTTGTTTTGTGAATTCTACTCCAATCCTTGTTTGTTGTATTTATTACGATGCGAATATGCCTGACAGTTTGTAGATTCAAGGGGAATAGGAATGGCTTGTTGGGAGACAAAAACAAAGGATACGTGTGTTCTTTTATTTCCTTCTTTTGTTGCTTAAAAATGGTTTCACTTTAACTGCCGTTTTTTTTCTTTGCATATGGAATTATTATTATTCTTTTATCTTCAGTTTTGGCCCCGGTATATGCAAGTTCATTATTTTGTTTTATTTTTGAAAAAAAAAAAAAAAGCTAAATAAGACTAACTTGCTTGTATAGCAAAACCTTGAGAGAGAGAGAGATAGGATAGAGAAAAACTTTAAACCAGACTTGCATAGCATAGCAAGAAGGGTTTATTATTCATAATTAAATCGAGAATATGGACTACAGAATTTCTCTATCTATAAGAAAATAAAATAAAGACAGAAAGCAGCAACCATAGGCTACCAACTAGGGTGCTGTATGCCATTTAATCAACAAACAAATAAATAAATAAATAAATAAAAGTTCAGGTAGCTGTAGCCTGTAGGGGAGTTCTTGCTTCCGCCATTAATTTCCCGCAAATTCAGACGCATCCACTGTAATCTATAACAGACTTGGCGCTTTCTCTCAACCATGGCAAACTTAAAAGGTTGAGAAACTCGTCTGTTTCTGAAACCTAGCAAGCCCTGAATCATGGTATTCTTCCTGCATAACAAGCAAAATAGAAAGATAAGGAAATTACGAACTTATATTTGAAAATAAATAAATAAATTAATTAATTAATGAAGAAGAAAGCATGCATATCTGTGTATGCATGGATTATAGGAAACAGAACACAGCAAAACCAGTAAATATTTTAGATGGTTTGTTGACAAACACTGCAAGCAAAATGAACGAGTACTTTCAACCAGGAGGAGCTCCCTTCAGTCCAATGGGCGGGCAAAGCAAGCGGAAGGAGTTGCTCCCACACCATGCACTTGGCTAAACTTAACACTCAGTTTATTGCATGTCTTAATTCCGTCGCAAATCCTCTGCGGAAAATATTAAGCCTAGCCTGGTGCATGTGATGACAGCTCTTGCCGCTTCTCAGCCCTCCTTATTGGTCTGAAAGGAGCTCCTTAAGCTCCATAACTCCATTTCCTACATAATATATATTTGCCTTCTGTTCCTATATTTCTTCTACCCCTGAGCCTAATAAGGCTTAGGCTTGCTTCCTTAAATACAACTTAGGAATGCAGTTGAAGCAAATAAAATAAACAAACATATTTGAATAAGAAAACAACTCAATATTATTATATTGGGGGCTTATTATATGGTAAGCCAGTTAAGGAAAACTATAATTGAAATGTGTTGCTAATTTCCTAAATTGTTGAACAGTTTCCTTGGCAGAGAACATGCATAGAGGGTTTGATTTTGAGAATCTTCTCATTTCTTTTGAGGTGTTCAAATGGGGATTTCGAGGCTTTGTCCTATTTCGGTTTTGCAAATCATTCCTGGATTCATACCACATCCTGGGTTAATTTCCAATATTCTATAATTTGTATGGTTTGCAATCACAAGATGCCACACACACACACACACATATATATATATATATATATATTTACAAAAAATGAAACCCGTTTGCTTCTTTCCACCTGGCTTTACATCATCCTGATGTAGAGATATTTCTTGTGTTTTGTCTTGTTTCTTTGTTGTTTTTGTTCTTTGGCTTGTGTATTTTGTGTGTTGGTTTTCTTTGATTTTGGCAGCTGAGAAATAGTCAAATGGTTAACAAAACTATGTTGGTATTACTAGATGAAGACTTGTTCTATTACTAAAAAGAATTATAATTCAACTTGCTAACAAAATAGAACATAAGAAAAAAAATAAATCTTAACAATATTTATGCATAAGCAATAATGTATGTATATATACTGTGTCAAAAAATTCTTCAAAACTCAAGCAAAATCATGTCACGAGAGAATCCTAATTCATCTTAACGATAAATATTAACATTTTCCTTTGTCATATATACTCCAATATATTTTTTTGGAGGATATGTACTCTTGACTTATACATTATTAGACAAATCTAAGATATTGTAAGAACAAATAACATAAGTTTGATAACAGCTAGCCCTTTAAAGTTTTCTTTTTTCATTTGCATGTGAAAGAATAGCTAGCCTTTAGCTTTTATCATATATTGTTGTTTGGACTCGTGAAATCTTTGAACAAGATTCAGCCGTACAATATTATTCCAATGAGAACATAACTTGGCCACTGAACAAAACAAAGATCTTCTCCTTCTTCAGCCTTTCTTCCTTTTAATCGGTCAAAAGCATAAAGGCAACAAAACATTTTAAAGTTCAACATAACCCCAACCGTTTGATGGTTTCCCGCCCTGGAGAAACGAACGAACAAAAGGTCCTGATTGATTTCTATCCCTGCAATTCCCAGAAGAGAAGACCAGTCATGGCCGTGGATCAGAGAGCTAGACCTTTATTATTATGAGTTATCAGAAAACTCTGTAGAAATTTTTAACTTTTTGTGACTTGTGAGAAATGTAATGTTGCTTGTCATTTAATAAAATCAAGCATGGATTTGAGACATTACTAAATTACTTGGTCGAGTTACGAGGAACCAAAGCTAGTAGGTTCTGCCTGTGAATTGTGAAATCTAGTATTTGTCATGCTCCATGGATTCTGATTCTCTCTTCTAACTATTTAAAATATGTAACCAAGAATCCTTATGATTCAACTATCTGTCTTGTGTTACCTCAGTATTGTTCATGCACAAACTTCTAATTGAAACACTTCTTTAACCGGATTCATATCATTTCCATACATAGACTAAAATATACTACGATACACTTAGTTAAACCGCTTAACCCATAATAGAAATAGATGCTCGAGTACTCGAGAATTTCAACAATAAATCTTTGTTGGTTATATGCCCTAGATCCAATAGGGACAAAAATGTAATTGTACATTATTGTATTGATAAATAAAATTGGCA
>JAXCLQ010063852.1:0-15616 GCA_035584115.1 Cedrela odorata | reverse complement strand
AACATAGCAGTTAAGCTTTATAGGGTATTTTCCTTAGACCTCGGGAGGGGCTATATGAATAATTTAGGGATACTCAATTAGCAACTAAATAATTAATTCTTATTAAAAAGAATAAAGGGGAGGAACTAATTAATGAAGGTGAAATCATAACCATAGAGTTTTTAGCCTATTAATTTAATCACATTTATTTTATTTACATTTAAATTTACTTTTAATTGTCTATTCATCAAATATCGTTAGCCAAATAAAATCTAGGTTATGCCAAGTTTTGGGAATTAATTTACAACAATTCTCGTGGGATGATATTTATCTCATCACTCTATTACTATTCGACTCGTACACTTGCGATTTTGCACAATAACAGGTACAAACCTAGTTGAGGTATCAGTACTAAAGATTTCCCTATTTTTCTTTGTAGTCAAATTTTGTTGAACTTCCTAAACTACCATCATCCCTTTTGACTTATGATTTATATAAGTACTCTTAAAGAAACCTAAGGTTTACATAGCTCTTGATCTCTCTTACTACCACCTATACTGGTTGGAGTGACAAACACGGTCCTAAAAGTAAACACCTCATATGGCTTAGTCACAGTGAATCTTAAACTCATCTTACTACTTGAAATCTAACTTATGTTCTACATCTCATCAAACTTCTTAATATCACAAGAAAATTTTGTGAATTGTGATTTTACATATGCCAACTCACACTCTAAGGCCTCAACATTTTTCTCTAGAACACCATTTTTCTCTAGAGCAACATTTTGCTCTTGAAACTTCCCACTAAATCTCCATATACCTTTAATTTGATTGAGAGATCTTCATTTTCTAACTCAACAGAGTGGAGCTGTTTCAAGATTGCCTTATTTACCTTTTTAAGCCTCATAATTTTTTTTATATAACTTATCAAATGCAATACCTAGATCCTTCTCATCTTCTTTTGACTTAGTAGACTCAGGTTTGACAAAAGAAACAAAGGCTATAAAATTGTTAATTTCATCAGCTGAAGACTTATCACTATCATTTTTACTAGATTCATCGTTACTCCTAAAGGCGTTTAAAACCTTATTTCTTTTCAAGAAATTCAAACACTTAATCTTGATGTAATAATCTTGATGTAACAAAAACCTTTACATTCGTAATATTGAACTATTTGAGATTGTTTCTTATCGTTTCTACCACTTTTAGAAAAGTTTTTATTTCTCTTAAAAATATTCTAATTGTTACTGGAAAAAATTTTCTTAGCATGGAAAAACTTCTTAAATTTCTTAATAAACAAAGTCATCTCATTTATTATTAGATGATTCAAAATCTGTATCATTCTAAGTCTTTAACTCAATAGACTTAAGTGTCACAAACTTTGATTTCTTTGAGGGAGGCAAATTAGATTCGTGGGACAGAAAAACCCTAAGATCTATTATTCATCCAGACTAAATCTAGGGTCAATGATCAAAAGGAAACCTTGTGAAGGGTGAAATGTGTTAACTATGCAGAAGCTCTACTAATTAACAAATTAAAACAAGTTGAAATTCGCTAAGTCTAGTGTAATCAATCTTAGAGATTTTCAATCAAATATAACGTAATAACAAATTAAGTCTTCAAACAATAAAGCAATGTAAATAAAATAGATAAATAGATTTGTTATCAAAAGGAAACCTTGAGAAGAAAGACTTACAAATGATGATTTTCTTACAAAAACTCTTAAAGCTACCCAATGAGTGACCCACTCTGAGCAATTCCATTGTTCATAACTCTAAAACTTTTTAGCCTAAGAAATTTTATGAATAACACATTCAGAAGATCGAAACTCTAGCCACTAACACCTTCCCAAACTCTGAAGGTTTCACAGTTGAATTTTAGAGTGAGAAAAAATAGTGAAAGCTCTTAACTGAACCAATCAAACAAATCTCATTAGCTAAAATAAGACTTATGTTTCTCTCAAGAGTAAATAAGGTAAAAGCACTCTCAAATACTCAGAAGACCTAAATCACTACATAAGGATCTCAAAAAACCCCAAATAGTCATCACACCCCTAAACAAAAAATCGTATCTTTTTATATTTTGCGACAGGTCCCTTGAGTGCTAGACAGGTGAGCAATCCAAGTAACTTCATTACTCGAACCCCAGGTGAGTGCCAGGTTAGCACCAAGCTTTTAAAAATAATCGTTGAATTAAGCTCGAGCTAGAGGTTGGCACTATGCTTCTAGAATCACCGTGCTTCTAGAATCCCACCGCTTAAGCACCAGGTTGAGCACAAGGTTGGTCATAAGCTTCTTTCTTCCAAGTTTCTTGACTTTGCTTCTTTGATTTTAAGACACTTGACATAAGAACCAATTATAATTACCCTAAGGTGTTTAGGCAAGGAATAAACCAACTTAACATTTCTCACCTTAGTAATTCTAGAACCAAGCTTGGTGGCAAGAACATGAGTTAAATGCATTAACTCAAGTGTTTCATCAGTTGCATAGCTAAACATGTGACCTTGATCACCAACACCAATTCCCTTAAGACTTTTGCTGAAGTGGCCATGAATACTTTTGAGCAATTTTAGGGCTCTATTCCTCAATATTGACGAGGACTTTGCAATTGTCAAAATCAAGTCCAACATTAGCTTACACAAGTCTAATGCCTTTACAAGCATCATGAACAATTTTTTCAAATTCACTTTGGCCTTGGTGGTGATCTCACCAAAGACAATGACCATATTTGTCTTAGAAACAATCGTTAAATTAAGCTCAAGCCAGAGGTTGGCACCATGCTTCTAGAATCCCACCGCTTAAGCACCAGGTTGGTCATAGGCTTCTTTTTTCAAGTTTTCTTAACTTTGCATCTTTGATTTTAAAACACTTGACATAAGAACCAATTATATTTACCCTAAGGTGTTTAGACAAGGAATAAACTAACTTAACATTTCTAACATTTCTTACCTTAGTAATTCTAGAATCAAGCTTGGTGGCAAGAACATGAGTTAAATGCATTAACTCAGGTGTTTCATCAGTTGCATAGCCGAACATGTGACATTGATCACCAACATAAATTTCCTTAAGACTTTTGCTGAAGTGGCCATCAACACTTTTGAGCAATTTTAGGGCTCTATTCCTCAATATTGATGAGGACTATGCAATTGTCAAAATCAAGTCCAACATTAGCTTACACAAATCTAATGCCTTTGCAAGCATCATGAATAATATTTTCATAATTCACTTTGGCCTTGGTGGTGATCTCACCAAAGACCATAACCATATTTGTCATAGTACAGGTCTAACAAGTAACTTTACTCTATGGCTCTTATTCCAAACAAGCATCTAATATATCATCAGAAACTTGGTTAAAGAGTTTGTTAGGATGCCTTGTATTGACAAATTAAAAGGTGAAGAGGAAAGTGTCCATCACTATCTAGATATAGAAAATTGTAGACAAAATATCAATTATTTACCATACGCAAAAATTGAAATTTCAAAGAACAAGTCTATTGAGTAGTTCACAAAGTAATAAAACACATCCAAAGTTTGAATACCTCAACTTTCTTTCAAAATCTCTAGGACAAATTTGAGCAATAAAACTATCCCAACCTCTCCCTCATACAACCTAAATTGTTTTTAATAAAGATAAAGAGAACTATATACATCCTAAATTGTTTTTAATAAAGATAAAGAGAATTATATAATATGCATGACTGCATAAGTTATCAACTAATCATTTAGATTATTACTATGACTCATTCACAATCTTAAATTTCAACAACCTTAAATTTCACTTAGATTATTACTATGACTCATTCACAATCTTAAATTTCAACAAAACACAAATGATTTCAGCCAAGGTAGGAATTTGTGATGACCTGACCCAACCAATACAATATTTTCCACTTTGGCACAACTTAAGGTGGTACAATAAGTTTGGTTATGACCCCTCATGGTTTTGTTCTTGGCACTCAAGATTTCAAGCCTTGAGCCCAAAAGACTTCGCCCTAATTTAGGAGGACGGAGCACTTATAAGCACATCGCGAAATTCATTCCAAGCAATCTAGAAGTTCACAATCTACCCCTTTAAAGGACTCAATGTCTTCGTTGATCCATTTTTGGTTAGACAAGCTAGCTCTAATACCATTTGTAATAACCCAACCCAATTAGTATGATATTGTCTACTTTGACACAACTTAGGATGGCACAACATGCCAATCTTAATAACTAGTTAAATTTTAAAAATAATTTACACAATTGGTTTCAATCACTTGACAATGTAAAGAGGTTATATATATATATATATATATATATATATTCAAAATGAAGAATGTAGAAAAAAAAATATATCTTAATAAAAATGTGTTTTCCAAAAACAATTATTTGATTCAATCTTAATAGCTAGTTAAACTCTAAAAACAACATAAAGTTAGTTTTCTTGCTCTCGCTGACAATGTATCTGGACTATATCCCAAAACTCCATGAGTACCCTACTTGTGGAAAATTACTTTTGGATTACAAATCAAACTATCCCTTAGTAAGCTGGATAAATCAAAAACAATTTTTACAATGAAGAGGAGTTGTCAAATATTTGAAATGTAAGATGGCAACCGGAGAAGTTTGTAAATCCACCTACTTATATTTACACACAAAACATCAACCTCACAATGCAGTAAATCTAATTTTGTATTGGTTTATATTAATGTTCTTGAATATCTATTAATTGCTTCCCTGACGGTTGCTATAAGGCATTAAAATGTTGATCTTTTTTTTGGTTTCTTTTTTTTATTTTATTGGGTTGGGAAGCAACAAAAAAAGTAAACTGTCTAGAACATCACAATATTGGAAATTGTTCCCATAATACCTGCTTAATGATGTTCAATTGACTTGTATTAAACTTAAACTGGAATATTCTATGAGCTAAATTTTTCCAATTTTATTTCTTACTTGAAATCCTTTATATAGTATATCATTCTGTTACAACCTTTTGCTTCCTTAGGAACATAAGATTGTTTTCTTTGGCCTCTTGGAGAACTTCTATGTTTTACCCTTTCACATTAATAAGGATAAAATTTCTCTTTCCTTTTAGGTGTTAAATTTTAGAGTCATGCATTGAAAATCACTTCACAAAATTTTGTGTATTTGTTTTGTTACTAAGATACCAAAGTTGCCTTTATTTGGCCATTCAAGAAAAGAATTTCCGAGAAGGAAGGTATTGGCTATCTAAACTTAAAAGAAAACGTGTTATTAACTTGGAGCAAGTAGTGGAATAGCTCGATTTGGTGCGTTTCTATTTTATCTTATGAGGTGTACCCTACGTATGTGTGTATGTATCTTTACTTGAACTAGCCATAAATCACTCTATCCTATATAGTGCTTTTATCTGAAACAGACTGCTCTTTTCAGGGATGGTATTGCTAGGATGTAATTTAGTTACAACAGATTAAAATGAGGTTTTGCCATTGCTAAAGAGAAATGTTAAATGGAATACATCAAGAATCAGCTAAATGAATCCCAGTATAGGTATGCTTGAACTTTTTTACTATCAATTTGTCCTCATATTGATGGTTTTCACTCTTAATCCCTTTTGAATAATGCTTTTTCTCTTTCCTTCCTCTCATTGTTATTATTTTTTCCCCTTATGTTGGCTCCAAATGCTGCTACACTATAGCCAAAATGTGCAACTAAGTATAAATAGTAGTTAATCATTAGCTTTCAAATAGTGAGTTATATGCTTGGAATTAGTAGAGTTTGTTGCTCTCTACTCTTTATCTCACTTAGAAATTGTCTTGTAAATTCATTTGGCTTGATACAGGTTGCAGAGTTGGACTGAAAAATGAGGATCATATAAAAGTTGTTGCTCCACCTTTTGACTACATCAGCTCTGATGTTGTAAGTCCTATTTAATGTTTACATTATTGTAAAATGTCAATTATCTATTCCACTATTAGTTACATGTTGAGAAAAACTCTAGATCACTGGTTGTTATTATTTATTTGTGGCATGTTCATGTAGGCATGACAATGAGTTTATATGACTATTGTTAGTATAAATTCATTACTTGATGCTTCTATGGTTTGATTTAAATTTTCATAATCTGTTAAAAGGAAGTTCACTGCGGAAGTAAAAGACAGTGGCATATACTCTTATATCTTGTAGCCGCAACTATCCTATTGTAAGGGATTATATTATCTGTGTAAACATGTTGTTACCAATGCATGGCTATCGTTCATGAGTTCTATATGGATTATATATGTTTATAGCTTTAGACTTCAACATATTTTGCTGGATTTAAAGTATTAAGTAATTTTAGATGAAGAGGGATAAGTAATCTTTAAAATTTCTATTTTATTTCTTTATCTCTTTAAATCTCACGATCAACTTATTCTCAATAAGTTGGATTTATACTGGCGAAACCTAATGCCTAACCATGCCAATACACAATATGCAACAATGGGCATAATATATCAATTCACAAAGATATAAATATAGCAAAATCAATAGAAATGAAAGAGTAGTCATTATCTTTCTCCAATATCAAAGATCATTATATTATTGATAGAACAAATTACAATTTTGTTGGCTAATAAATGCTAGTTAAGAGAACTTTAGACAAAATAAAAAGCTTGAAAAGAGATTTTGAAGATGTTTCAAAAGAAAGTCTTTGTATATTACTAAAAGTGATTACAAAATAGTTTATATTATTCTTCCCCACAAAAGTGTTGTCTCAAAGCTCTTTTAATTTTAGTATATCCTTTATATATTAGTTCTAGTTATTTATAAAGAGTGTTTAAAGGTTGTTATCCCTTCTTGTCACTACTTTTTAACAAATAGAAAGAGAATCTTGGATAAGAAGAGACGCTGTACGATAATTTAGTTAATATGGACTCCTCATATTGTAGTATTCTAGATATGCCACAGTAGTTCACATGAGATAAGTGCTTTCAATCACTATTGGAGAACATATAACTGCCATTCTCACTCTCGTGGTAATTTTCACAAGATATATTAAAATGTAATAGTTTGGTTTCAACATCAGATAGGCATTAGGCTTGGCAAGTATGTTAACTTCTTGAGAAGTTAAATGTGAGATTTATAAAGACAAGGAAATTAAATAGGAATATTAAAGATTACTTTCCCTTCTTCATCTAAGATTTATAAAGACAAGGAAATTAAATAGGCTTGGCAAGTATGTTAACTTTTTCTTTTGGTATCATAGGTATATCTTATCTTTAATACAATAAATTATAACAATACTTTTACTTAAAGAAGGCTAAAATGAGAACTATAGAAAACCCTAAGATAGCAATCTTAGATATAAAAATGTAAATGATTAAAAGAATCTTATAAATTAACCTTAAAATATAGAATAAATATTAAACTTAATAATAGAACTTGAAAAAACCTGGAAAAGAACTCTTTTGATACTAACAATAAAGAAAAAAGCCAATTTAATGTCTTCCTACAACAATGATTACAAGCACTCCTTCCACTTGAACAATCATAGTCTATTCAGTAGATGGTAATATGTGGAGTCTATATTAGCTATATGATTATCCTTAATAAGATGGCCAAGTTGGTTTTCCCTCTTATAGTGAAGCATGAGATTAAGTGATTAATTTTTTGTCACATCAATTTTGGAGAGATTTTATTTAATGTATTTGTGCATGGGCGAGGTAGGTTTGGGGTGTGGTAAAAAAAAAATTATTTTATTACAATCTTACATCCCTAGGTTCTCCTTTTATTATTATAACTATTAGTTAAAATGTAGGACCTCTATACACCTTTTATAAATAAATAGTATTTGTTTAAATGTAGGAACAAGAAGCCAAATTAGGCTTTAGACACCTTTCTATAAATAAATGAAACTTATTTATTAAGGGCAAAGTTAATTTAAAGAGTATTAACTTAAGCTTTAAGACAGCACTATTGTAAAGAATACCACTAAAAACTAGTTTGCAATCAATTTTAGTACTAAATAAAAACTTTCTTTTCAATCATCTTCAAAATTCATTTTCAAGGCATTTCAGCTTAAGTTTTCTTAACTAGTTTTTATTAACCAATGAATTATAATTTGTTGTATTAATATTATAACGATCATTGATAACATGGAAAGATAATTATGACTGTTCCTTAATTATTAGTGATTTCGCTATTTGTATAATATCTCTGTGAATTGATTTGTTTTGCTGCTTATGTTGGCATAGTTAGTCGTTATGCTTGGCTAATATATCGGTCCAACTTCTAGTAAAGAAGTTGCGTAGAGATTTATAGAGATAAAGAAATTAAATAGGCATATTAAAGATTATTTACCTAACCTATCTTCACTGCAGCTTATTGGTGCCTTTGTAGATTCCTTGAGAACTTCAAAGGTTATTCACAAGAGTTCTAAAAATTCATTCATTCGGAATAATATACATAAAAGGCATAGCACTATGCAGTGACCTTTTAAGATCTCTCAATGATATACCAATACCCAGGATTGTATGTTCAATTTGTGGAATTAGATATTTAATTTTTAAATTAACTTTGCACTTTTAGGCCACTTCGCTGTAATCACCTCTCTATGTGGCCTTAATAAGAAAACCTATTTGCTAGTTTGAAATTTTACTCTTTGCGATACTTGGCCAACAAATATTTAGCTGAGTTAATTATCTGGGTTACCAGCTATCTAGATACATTGGCCGTAAATGTTGTATTGATGTGTTATTCAGACCTCTTTCCTTTAGTTATTATAAGATGCAATACTAACTGAATACCATCTTAACCAAGCTGGTGATTTCGAGCTTTTTTTATTTAGGTTTATGCAGAATGTAAGGGCCACCCATATTTGCTTGTCCAGGGCCAGCTAGTAAGCCCATGACCACATATCGGATAGGTACTAGTATGACATAGAATTGTCACCTTATTTATAATTTTAGGGGTGTGACAGCTGAGACATGTGTTATATCTCCTCTTGCCATACCTGCAATGTCTTAAAACCCTATTTAGGAAGGATGGCCTGGTGCCTCATAAGGACCTTGACTATTAACTCTCCAGGGGTATAGCTATGTATTCCCCTGCCTTTAGATTAATGAAATGGGTTGCTTGCATTGATTATTTAATCTTGTTTGTCCGATGTGTTATGATAATTGTTTGTTCAATACTTATTTGCTCATTGATTGCTTGTATATTGCTTGCTTGCTTGTCGCGTATTTTATCAATGTAGCCTTGAATTATATTGCGATATGATATATGCTTGTTCTTATTATTTCCTACTATTGGTTTCCCGTTATAGATAACTAACCTACTTATGATTGCTGTGTGCAGACTTATTTAGGCTGACTTACTAGTTCAATGCTCTAGTGAGTGCTGAACAAATCCAATTTTCGAACAAGAAAAAATTGGCCCGTGACAGTTGGTATCAAAGCACAAGGTTACAGTTATAATGTCTACAAAAGCTAATTCTTCAAAAGCAACCAGATTGGATGCTCTCGAAAGAAAATGGACAGAATTAGAAGAGTGTCAACAAGCATTAGATGCTCTCGAAGAAAAATGGGTAGAGTTTGAGGAACATCAATGAGCTATAAAGATGGCTCGAAAGAGAGTGGGCTCACCCGATGCCGAGGACATGAGACGAACTATTAAGATACTAGAGTTCTTGGGGTTCTCAAGTAAGCGTACTAAAATCGAAGGTCGCTAGCTCTAGAACTGAGTCGTTCGGTGGGAGATGTCTCGAAGAGTTAGAAATATAACTTACAGATGTGCAAATAATGATATTTGTGATTGCAGAAGAGTGTCACAGGGTAGTAAGTATGCTGCAGGAACAACTGAAAGAAGTGGACACAAGGACAAACCTCACTGCCCGTGCTCTTGTAACTCAACCGAGAGTTGCTCCAAGCCCCAAATATAGCCAACTGAAGATACTAGAACCGAAACACTATAGAGACCAAAGATGCCAAAGAGCTTAAGAATTTTTTGTTTGATATCGAGCAATACTTTCGGGTTGTAAGGGCAAATTCAGAAAACGTCAATGTAACCATAGTGTCCATATACTTGCCAAGGGATACCGAGTTATGGTGAATGACAAAATATCAATAGATCCAAGATGAATGGTGTATAATTGACAACTGGGAAGACTTGAAACAGGAGTTGAAGAACCAATTCCTTCTTGAAAATGTGGCGTATCTTGCTCAGAGGCAACTACGTAGATTAACCCAAACCGGGACAGTCCACGAGTATGTAAAGAAATTATCAGGTTTGATATTAGATATCCGAGATATGTTTGAGCAAGATCGATTATTCTACTTCATTGAAGGTCTTTAACCTTGGGCCTAAAATGAGATTCAGCGACAAAGGGTGCAAGATCTTTCATCCACACAAGTAGCTGCTGAACAGCTGTTAGATTACTTGTATGATGTTCAATAATCAAAGAAGCCGTTACTCACGTCCGGAGGAAATGGTAATTGGAACAACAAGCCTAAGAATTGAAACCCCAACAAAGATAGGAGAGCAACCAAGAAGGCATAACAAACTACTTAAAAAAGCCAACATTTTCTAATGGTGGGGAAGCAAGTAAAAGGCTGTTTGGATGTTAGCTATGTAATGGCCCGTATAGAACCTCAGAGTGTCCTAAAAAGATAAGACTAAGTGCCATGACAGTTGAAGATCAACAGCAAGAGGCCCTTAAAGATGATTAGGAGACAGAAGAAACTGGTTACATAGTGGCACTAAGGATGTTAAGTGCCCTGAAGAAGCAATCTGAGGGTAAGAAGACTGTAGAAAAGGGTCTTTTGTTCGTGGATGCCATAATTAATGAGATTGCTGCAAAAAGTGTTATGGTGGACAAATGGGTCACTCATAACTTCATTTCTACTTTTGAAGCAAAGCGCCTTAAGCCGAAACTCGAGGAGGATGCTGGCCATATGAAGGCGGTCAACTCTAAAGTATTACCCACGAACGAGTTAGCAAAGCAAATGCAGATGAAGATTAGCACTTGGGAAGGTCAAGTAGACCTTGTAACCGTGCAGATGGATGACTTTGATGTCGTCTTAGAAATGGACTTCTTGTTGAAGAATGGTTCAATCCTGATTCCATTTGCCAATATTCTTTTGATCATGGGAGAAAGGTCTAAAATGGCGCAGGCCAAGGTTAAGCAACTAACAGAGGCAAAACTATTATCAGCTCTTCAATTTAAGAAGGGGATTAAGAGAGGAGAACCCTTTTTCATCTCCATTCTGACCTTAATGAAAGAGAGGGAAGAAGAGCCAACCCTATTGGAGATTACGGATGTGTTAAAGGAATTTGCCGAAGTGATGCCAGATCAACTACCCAAGACCTTGCCACCAAGAAGAGCAATTATTCATCATATTAAACTAGTGCTCGAGGTAAAACCACCTTTGCGTACCCCTTACAAAATGGCCCATCAGAACTAACCAAACTTCAAAAATAATTAGATGAATTGTTAGAGGCTGGCTTCATTAAACCGTCCAAAATACTATTCAAAGCCCCGATGTTATTCTAGAAGAAGCAAGATGGGAGCCTACGGTTGTGTATCTACTATAGAGCTCTCAACAAACTGACGATCCACAATACCTATCCCATTTAGCTAATAGCAGATTTGTCCGATCAGCTAAGCTAGGCAAGATACTTCACAATGCTCGGTTTGTAGTCAGGTTACCATCAATTAAGGATTATCGAGTGAGATGAACCTAAAACCACATGCATCGCTCGGTATAGATCGTATGAGTTTCTGGTGATACTGTTTGAGTTAACAAATGCTCCTATAACCTTTTGCACACTAATAAATGATATATTCCATGAATATTTGAATAAGTTTATAGTGGTGTATCTTAATGATATCGTGGTTTACAATAAAACCTCAAAAGAACACAAGGAACATTTGGCCAGGGTATACTAAAAGTTGAAGGATAACAAACTTTTTGTGAAGAAAGAAAAGTGTTCGTTTGCCAAGAAACACATTAAATTCCTTAGCCATGTGATGGAGCAAGGTTGCATACGAATAGATTTAAAGAAGGAAAGGGTTATCCAAGACTAGAAGAGGCCAACAAGCGTAAAGGAGTTACGATCCTTCTTTGGATTAGCTAACTATTACCGACATTTTGTAGAATGATACTTAAAGAAAGCTGCACTATTAACCAAGCTACTAAAGAATGGTGTAACTTGAGAATGGTCTGAGTAGTGTAGAAGAGCCTTCGATAGCTTGAAGGAAGCAATGGTAAGAGATCTGATTCTTACCTTTCCGGATATAACCAAGCCATTTGAGGTGCAAACCGATGCATCTGACTTTGGATTAGGAGGAGTTTTATTACAGAAGGGTCACCCGGTAGCTTAAAAAAATCGAAAGCTATCAAAATTGGAGCGGAGGTACACTGCTCAAGAAAAAGAACTCCTAGTTGTGTTACATTACTTGCAGATATAGAGGTATTATCTATTAGAATCCAAGTTTGTAGTGAAGATAGACAATTCAACTGTTAGTCACTTCCTGACATAGCCAAAATTGACCCCAAAGCAAGCCCGGTGGCAAGAGTTCCTTGTGAAATTCAATTTTCACTTTGAACACAAAGGCGGAAGTTTGAAGTGGTGTATGCTCTAAGCCACAAGTCAGAGCTCGCAAGTTTAAAGAATATGACAGCTATGTCAACTGCAACGGTTTTGATACCCCTCCAAGAATGCATCAGGGAGAACCTAAAGAAAGATCTGGTTTGTCGGACAATCATGAAGTTAGTGAAGGAAGGGAAAACTCGTCGATTTTGAATTGAAGACGGTTACACATTCCAAAAGCTAAAGATCTCAAAAAACTCTTATGCAGAAGCATCATAACACCTTATGAACGAGTCATCCAGAATGGCAGAGAATGTAGGCTTTGTTAAATTAAGGGTACTATTGGCCACAGATGTAGGATAATGTAGCAAAGTATACCAAATTTTACCTTATCTGCCAACAAGATAAAGTGAAGAAATTGAAAACCCCAGGATTGTTGGAGCCACTGAATGTACCAAGCTGACCTGGGAAACTGTCTTGCTAGACTTCATCACCAACCTTCCAAAGATTGGTGACTTGATTTATATTTTGGCGGTTGTCGATAGATTTTTAAAATACGCAACATTCATACCAACCCCAAAATGCTGCGGAGCAGAAGAAACGGCGAGATTATTCTTCAAGCATGTGATAAAATATTCAGGAGAACCATAACACATTATGAGTGATCGAAACCCTAGATTTGTCAAAATATTTTGGTCCAAACTGTTTAATCTTCTTGGGTCGTAGTTGAATATCCTATCGAGTTATCATCCTAAACTAATAGGTAAACAGAGAGATTTAATGAGATGTTGGAAGAGTATTTATACTATTTTGTAAATGTCAACCAGAAAAATTAAGCGCAATTACTGGACTTAGAACAATTTTACTTTAATGCAAGGAAGAAATCATCAACAAAACGAAGTCCCTTTGAAGTAGTAATGGGACAGCAACCACTTTTACCTCACATAGTTATAGATTATAAGGGAAAGGTCCCTCGAGCCTTTAATTTCACCAAGGAATGAAAAACTAACCCTCGAGCCTTTAATTTCACCAAGGAATGAAAAACTAACGCCGAAATAGCTAAAGTCTATCTGGAGAAAGTTGCCGCTAGAATGAAGAAACAGACAGAAAAAAGTAGAAGACCGCTCGAGTTCAAGCCTAGAAGCTTAGAGTTAATTAAGTTGATTCCAGAACAGATCCACTTTTGGAAGAGTCGAGATTAGAGACTAGTACGGAGTCCAGTTTCAATTATTGCTAAAGTAGGGAATACATGTAACGCCCACAATTTTGAAAATTTGTAATTGTAGTATCTGCAATATATAGAAAATTTAATCAAATAATTTGATATTATTTGATTAATTAAAATTTCATGTAACTTGTAAATTTTAGGTAAATAATTGAATTTTAAACTCAAAATACTGTTATTTATTTAGGTCCAAAATTAATGTTATAAAGTTGAGTTATAAGTGAATTTTAAATTAAGAAAATAGTGTTTAGATTGATTTTGGACATAATTGTGAAGATTTTGAAACATTAAAGGCTATTTTAGAAATTTTTAAAAGGACTAAAATGAAAGTTTTACAAAGTTTTCAGTTATTTTTATAATATTAAAAAGAACAAGTGGTCTAATTGATATTTTACATTCCACAATATAACACAATTTGCCTTCTTCCTTCTTCCTTCTCCATTCCAGTAACCTCCGTTCTTCAACCAAAAGCTTCTTTTCCCTTTCTTTCTCAAATTCTGGCTTAATTCCTCCGAATTCAAGTATTTTTCTTTTAAATTTCAATTACGGGTAACCTTAATGATTCATTAGAAGCTTAATTTTTAGATTTTGGGCATGAAATTGAATTTGAGTTATTATTTATATTAGAAATTTATCATTAATTTTACTTAGGAAATGTTAAATTGAGTTAAATTGGAATAGAAAATATAGTGTTAGATTGATTTGGCATTGATTGAGGTGTTTGTGGGAAAGAATTGGTGTGTTTTTCTCTAGGATGAATAGTGATTTTGAAGGTGCTACAGTGTTTTTGAATATTGTTACAGTAGCTTTAATCTGCAAGTAATTGTTTGCACAGTAAATCCGATATGAACAGCGCTTAGTTACAGTAATCCGGTATGAACAGTATTATGCTACAGTAATTCCTGCATAAACAGTGTTTTGATACAGTATTTAAATAAAAACCGTATTTGTTTACTTAGGCGAAAATATATAAATTTAGGGCAATCAAAAACATGAATTAATATAAATTAGTAATAGAAATCGTTGTTGAAAATCGGATAAAGGATTTAGTTAGTTAAATTTTGTGATAAGGGTAAAACTAAGAAAATTTTGACACTAATTGCACGAATATCGTATCTAAAATATTTACGTTGTTTTATTGAATAGTAGAAAATATGATTTATATATTTGTGGTATTAGGTTACGAGAATCTGGAAGAAAGATCAAGTTAGGTGGGAGGATCATTAGTGGAAGTGGTTACCCTTCTATTGTTGTAAGTAAATCGTGCATGCATTTTTAATGTTTTTGGAAATCATGCGATATTCAATGTTATGCTAAAAATGATGAATTTTAATGTTTTGGTGTGCCGAGATTGTTTTTATGAAATTAAAATTAAAAATGATGAATTTTAATGTTTGATATGCTGATATCGCATATATGAAATGATTGTTGAAAATGATGTTGATGTGTAAATGTTAATTAATGAAAATGATTTTATGGCTCTAACCGTTAGTTAATGTTTATTCTGAGTTATTCAAAATTCTGTTTAACGCGCAATGCACGTTTCTATTTAACGTGCAATGCACATTTCTGTTATAACTGATATGAAAATGTCTGCTTTAAGCGAAATACGTGATCACGTTCTGAATCCGGGCCACCGCGAGTGCAAGTGACACTAACTGACTAAGCCATTCTGAAAATGTTTGAAATATGAATGAATTTCTGTGTTAATTAATAGTTTGAAAATTCGTTGATCCGGTTGTACAAATATGATTGCTTTGACAAGAAAAGAAATATGAAAGGTTTGAAAATGTATTGATCTGTTTAAGCATTTATATTTTGTATCATATCGACATATGAAAAACTTGCATGGTTTACTTACTGAGATTTTATCTCACTCTTTATTG
>JAXCLQ010063841.1:0-15616 GCA_035584115.1 Cedrela odorata | reverse complement strand
ACACTTACCTTTATATTTTCTTTTTCTTCCTTCTTCTTCCTTCCCTTTCTCTTTTCCTTCTCTCTTCTCCCATGGTTACTTGGCCTTCTTCTTCTCCCCACCTAGCTCACCTTACGGCCAAATGACCTTCTTCCCCTTATATTACGTTTTTGCTCTCTTTTTCTTTTGTTTCTCAATTGGCTCACATTTATACTTCTTTAGTTAGCTCTCTCATTGGTCTCTTTTGTTTCACTTTACTTTGTTTTGATTGGTTCACATAAAAGTAAAAAATTCTAGCACATCGTAGACATAAAACATAATATTTGGGCTTGTCTTCTCTTTTCCCCTTAGCTTTACGTATTGACCTCCTTTCTTTAATTTAATTTTTGTCTTCTTTTATTTGTATAAATAAGGGTAGAAAGGTCTAGAGAATTAAAGATTTAAACACAAAAATTGGGCTACTTTTAAATGCACCCTTGGGTTTGAAGTTTATACTTAAAAATGAGTTTTAATTTTATAAAACTTGCATGTGGGCTTACATATCCATATTGGTTTAACTTAGTAATATCTTGGTCTTAATTTAGTAACACTATTTAGCCTTAATTATAATAATATAAATATTTTAATATTGCCCCCACACTTTTCATATTTACACTTTCTTCCTAACTTTATAGAAATTTTATACTTTAGCCCTTTGAATTTTGAAATCCTTTCAATCTAGTCCTTACATTGTTTACAATTATCTTGAAAATAGAAGAGAAATAAAATCACGAACTTAGGTCTACATATGTATTTATGGCATTTTATACCTAAGTGCCGATTTTATTATGCATGTATTAAAAAAAAAAAAAATTTCCTTCGATCCTTAATGCGTCCAAATAATTCATTATTTTCATAATCGAATACACTTATAGCATACCGAATTTGGTGGGTTCTACATATCACATCTTTCTTCCTCTTGATAATCCATTTGTACCCTACAACTCTTTTATTTTCAAGTTTAGGAACTAGCTTCCAAGTTTCATTCTTTATCGGTGAATCCATCTTTTCTACCTTGGCTTGATGTCATTTATAAGAATTTGAGTTGTTTTGGCCTTCAGCCACTAAGTTGGGTTATGAATTGTTGATTTCTTCTACTGTGAGAAATGCATAGGCTATTAGTTCTACATAATTATACCTTTCGGGTGGTTTTATCTGCCTTTTAACTTTGTCCCTCAAAAGATTATAATCTTAAAGATTATATTGACTTTGATTTGTTTGAGTGTATGTTGGCTTTACTCTAGGCTATAATAGGTCAGTCTCTTCATGTTTTACCTTAAACTAAGTATGCTTTGAACTTTTAGAATTTGAAATTAAACTTCTTTCTTCCCTAGCTTTCCTTTCCAGCATTTCATCTTCGTGGAAAATTACATCTCTTAAGATATATAATACACTTTCCAGATTTTCCATTATGACATTAAAGCCTATATCATTTGACTCATCCAAGATAGCTAACAAATATACTATTTATTGCCCTTGGGTCTAATTTGCCTTGCTTCATATAAGCATATGTAATGTATCCAAATACCCTGAGATAACTAAGACTTGATGGCTTTCCAGACCATAATCCTTAAGGTGTTTTGAAGTTCAAGGCTAAGGAAGAACATATGTTCAATACATAGGCTACTGTGGTGATAGCTTCTGCCTAGAACAGCTTTGACATGCCTTAATTCAGTAGCAAGCATCTTTCCCTTAAGAATGAACCTCACTATTTTATGCCTTTCAATTCCATAATTTTTGCAGAAATTATCAAACTTTCCACTGCAAAACTTCATTCCATTGTTTGTCCTAAGAACCTTTACCTTTTTTTCTCTCTAATTTCCCACTACATTTTTTTAAGTTTTAAAACACTCAAACACTTGATCTTTAGTTTTAAGTACATAGTAATCACCAAGAATTGACAAAAAGTATCTTGAACCTCCTAATAATGCTACCTAAGTAGGCCTTCATAGGTCAAAATGTACATATTCAAGTATATTTTGTGTTCTATGCGTTCTAACACCAAATTTTACCCTATGATGCTTGCTTAAAATGCAGTATTCACAAGCCTTGAGAGAATTTTTAACACTCTCACCTAACAAACCTGTTTGTTATGTTCTATTAGCTATTTCTCTCTCAAATGGCCTAACCTTAGATACCACAACATTATTCTATCACTTTTCTTATTTACTACTACATTTATATCCCTCTGAATAACAGTGCCACTAAGAACATATAATTCCTTCTTTTGTACTCTCTTTAATATCACCATTGAACCCTTCAAGATTCCAATTTCAACCTTAAATCTATATCCTCCCAAGTCTAGCATACCTAAAGAAACTAGATTTCTTTTCAAATTAGAAACAAATCTAACTTCATATTGTTCTCTAACGATCCCATCATGCATTTTGATCATAATAGTTTAATTTCTATTACATCAAAAACTACATTATTTCCCATAAAGACTTTTTCCCGTTCTATCAAATTAAAGAAAAAAAACAATGACTTATAGGAGTCATATGAAATGAATAAACCTAAGTCCAAGATCTATTCACCTTTATGTGTGTTGGTTGAGGCAACGAGCATGAATACAGATTAAAAGTCCCCATCTATAATAATTGCGACATCTCATTGATCATGCGATGACCTTTCCTTTTTTTGGTTTTTTTCTCTGTCGACAATCACTCATAAAGTGTCCTTCTTTATGCTGATCAAGAATCCTTCACTTCAACTCTCTTGTTTAACTATTTAGAGTTGAAAAATGATTTAACATCATCCATTGATATTAAGTCCCTCCTATACAACAAAGTGTGACCACAAAATGTTCATATGTTTTGGCCAGATAGGTGATCATAATGAGAGTTTGGTCTTCATCATCAATTTTGATGTCAATAATTTTAAGGTTAAGAAAAAATTTAACTCATCAAGGTGATCTATTATTGATCCACCTTCATTAAGATTGAATGCATACAATTTATTTTTTTTTAGATATAACCTATGAGCCGAAGACTTAGTAATGAGCCTTGACTCCAGTTTTCTCCATATCCCAAATGTTGTGTTTTCTATTGAAACTTCTCTCAAAACTCATTCGCCCAGTATAAGAATTAAAGCATTGTGAGCTTTCTTGAGAATGTCTTTCTTGTCTAAATTAGGGGTGGTAATTAGAGACACGAAATGATTATTCAACACGAATTCGATGTAATTAAATGAATTCAAACTTTAAAAAATTGATACGAATAATAATCGTTTCGTATTTACGTCTGACCCGCTTAATTTATTTATGACACAATTAAAACAATATCGTTTTGATCTTATATATAAACTAAAGAGAACAACCCAAATTTAGGGTTACTTCTTTCTAGCATTCGTTTTCTTCTTTCCACTCTTCTGTCTTCTTCTTTCCACTATACTAATAGACCTACTATTGTTAGTATGAACAAAATAGAAACTAAGCCTCCTGGCGTATCATATCCTCCATTGAGCAGAAGGAGGAGAGCCACGGCAACGAGGGCCATGTCTCCGTGATCAGAGATTATCGCTCCAAGATAAAAAATGAGCTTTCCTCGATCTGCGACGGGATATTGAAGCTGCTCAACTCGCGACTCATTCCCTCGGTTTTGGCTGGCTACTCTAAAGTTTTCTATTTGAAAATGAAGAGAGATTATCATAGGTACTTAGCTGAGTTTAAGACCGAAACTAAGCTAAGAAGGTGGCTGAGAGTACTCTCACTGCTTACAAATCTACTCAGGTAATGATCTACTTCTTAATTTTTTTTTTGTTAATTTGTTAAATTTACAACTTAAATTGCTCTAAGACGTGGATTAGTAATTTATGTTATGTTTATGTTGATTGTCTGCCTAATTTTGTAGGTTAATAGTATTTCCTTGTGCATATTTGGTCATATTTTGATATAATCTTTCCTCTAATTTATGTAAGGAATTTGCAAAATGGTGCTTTTCTTCTATCTTTGATGAGTACCAGAAGTGTGCTTCTGCAAAAACTAGGGTATCATACTAGAGATTCATGGAGTTGTTTGATATTTTCGGCTTGAAACACTTACCCATGTCATGAGAATACCAATTTATACCTGTTATTGGAATTCTCAAAATTCCAACAAATTCATTTTTAAAGGTATGTTTTGCTCATAATGATCGTGTAGTCGGCTTTCTTTCCTACTACTTCAAAGATTTTTTCTTAAGCACTGCTTAAAAACTGTTGTTGTCATATGCTTGTCTTCTATTCCCCATATTCTTTTAAAGAATATTCTCATGGCATTTAGGATAGCTCTTTTGTAAAGAACTGTAGTTGAGTTGCTACAATCATGTATGTTTGTCCACTTTTTTATATATTGTATTTTATATCTTGTATGGTGTGCATGTGTATCATCTTTGGATTTGTCACCCTTGATCATTCATGGGTTAAATAAGATGAATTCCATATTTTTAATTTAGAGATTTTTTTGCAGAATTGAGATCACCTTTGTTCTAGTTTATATTGTTCTGAAATATCTGTCTTTTTTTAAAAAAATTTGCTATTGGCTTTTTCTTTCCTAACTTTGATTAAAATTCTTATGGGTTAAATATATTTCAAGGTAATTAATTTGAATTATGAAAAATTATTGTGTTAATAAGGGTTTTTATGTTGTCAAAATAATTATGTATGCAACTTCCACATTATTCTATTGAATACAAGCTTTTTAGGAAGTATTAAAGGAAGATTTATAAGGTTTGTAATTTGTGAATTGGTAAAATTTTTAAAATTTCAATTGTTTCTGCAGTTGTTGATGTAAACAAGTAATCTATGATGTGTCCAATAGTAATAGTGTTTAAATGAATAATCGTATCTAAACAAATAATAGTGTCTAAATAAATAAGCGTGTCGTAAAGAATCCTTTCTGAATAAACAAATCGTATTCGAATTTGAACTTTTGATACAAATAATAAATGAATCGTATTCGTATCGATTCGAATAATAAATAAATCATATTCGTGTTGACATATATACGATTTGTTAATTCGAATTGTCACTCCTAGTCTGAATCACTCAACTGTAATGACATCTTGTCTTCTTTAACTAGAGTTTCTTCTAATCCTTCATTCACCAGGAAAACTCACATCTTCATTTCCAAATGTTGAAGTCATTTTCGCCGATTAACATTTCAATAGAAAACTTGGTCGTCGTCATTTCTTGATCTTTTATGCTCAAATACCAATTGTAGATGTTACTAACTTCAACTCACAAAGATCAATTTAACAAACAGTTTGTGTGCATGAATTAATTCACCATTAACTAGCAACTTGAACTCAAGAAGAAACCCTCTATATGAACCGATAATAACAATAGCAAAACCAACACAAAAAATGAAAACATAAACTAAAATAACAAACAAAGAACAGAAAGAACTAAGAAGCAAATATTCAGAAAACAAGTTTTGAATGCTGTATTTCTTCTTCAATGGAGAATACAAGAAACTCATAGGATCTTTACAATTGATTCTTTCTTTCTTTCTCCATACTCGGTCACTCGAGAGGATAAGCTTCTTTCATTCCTTTTTATGCTATGTTTTCATCTTTCAAAATTCAGTTAAACTAAGTAACTGAATTAAAACAACTTAAACGGATTTACCAGCTCAGCATCAATAAGAAGATGCCACATCAGCTTCCTTTAAATAGCTGTCAACTCAACTTAACTATATGCAAAACTTAACAAAAAAATAACTTAGATGGAATTTTGAATCACAGCCTACATGAACAAAATTATTCAAGGAAACATATACTAAAAAGTAAAATAACAAACCAAAATATTATAAGAAGAGGGAAGCTGAAAATTCTTGATAAAAAACTCAAACTCCCTAACCAAAATTTTGCTACTTTATTTAATCATCAAATATTATTTGTGTACTAGAAGACACCATTATTCTAGTTGTCATCATTTGGTTCAGCATAAAAACACTCTTTTGCATGTCTCTACATCGCCTTGTAGAATAGAGTCCCTTCAAACATCTAATATTTTCCCAAAATTAGCTTTTTAGCCTTTGTGACTTTCACCTTGTGATATTGTTGTATTGTTGGGAACAAATGGTGTGCTACATGAGTATCTAAAATGTGATGGAATACCTTGTTCAAAATTTCATAGTCTCTATTAACAGTTGCTAGAGCTCTATAGAACCAATCCCATTCGAAACCACTACAATGTAGTAAAGAAAGGCGAGTATGATGCAAAAGTATTATCATAACAATAAATCAATTCACCAATAACAATGATCCTCTATAAACGTAAAACATATAGGTAAATTCTTTTGCAGCCACAAGTCGATAGAGATAATATACTACAGCAAGAATTCCAACATCATAAATGAAAATATAAAGCCTTTTATAATCTGAGTAGATATGGCTATAACGATCAAAATAGGAAGCAAAGCGACCATGAGGCCTATTGTAGATATTGATAATAAAGTACATAAGAAAGCCAATCATTAGGGTGATGGTAACAATGAAAACTCAGGGTATTATTAAGGTACTTGGAAAACCATTTGACGGTATTTTATGCTTGAGGCATAGTTTTCATTGAATTTGAGAGAACCTTCGCTAATAGTTTATGAGCTCATCTATCTTCCTTTTCCAATGAAGTAGACATAACATATCTCATTTTATTTTGAATTTTGTCAATGTCATAATGTTGATAATCCTATGATCAAAAATATTTAAAAATGACGGGATCTCATAAATTAAATTTAATTCATTTATCTGATTGTCATTCTAAGGACTTTATATTATAAGTAGTTAACATAAACAAAACTTATAAATAAATTGCCTATTTTATTAATCAACGCAATAATATACAATTACATATTTGTCTCTATTGGACTTATGGCATATAACCAATAATCTCCCACTTGCACTAAAGTCAATCTCTATGATACCTTACACCGAATAGTTTAATATGTCTATCATGCTTCTGCTAAGAAAATGACTTAGTATGAGAATATATTTAGTTCTCTTCAGAGGATACGTTCTCTATCTTTATATCACCATGCTCGATTATCTCTACAATCAAGTGATACCATGAAGTATATATTTGGATCTTTAAAGAGACCTTGGTTTTATGGCCTTTGGGTTATGGGCCCATAATATATCACAATCGGATTGTGATTATCAGGAACCACGCCAAAATTTGTGATGAATTTCCTTATTAATATTACTATTTTTTAAGCTGCTTTTAAAACAGCTATATACTCGGCTTCAGTCGTTAGTAGTTTGTTTAGAACTCTTCTAGTTACTACACCTCCTAACATAGTAAACAAATATCTAGTTTGTGGTTTGCTATAATTTTTGTGAGAATGAAAGCTAACATCACAATAGCCTAACACTTATAGCCTATAACATCCTCTATAAATCAATAACATATCACTAGTTCTTTTCAAATTCTTAAGGATTGTCTTGACTGTTGTTCAATGACTCTCACTAGGATTAGCATGATATATACTCGTAACACTTAGAGTTAAAGATACATCAGATTTTGTACATAATATTGATCACATGATTGATCCTATAGCTAAAGCATATAGGATATATTTCATGCGTTCGACCTCTTAAGGAGTTTTAAGGTAGATCTCTTTAGATGAATGAATTTCATAACTCATATGTAAATAATCTCTTTTGGAATCTTTCATATTAAACCTTTTAAGAACTTTTTCTATGTACATAGATTGTGAGAGACCTAACAACCTTTTAAATCTACCTATATAAAAAAATGAATTAATAAAATGAAAAGTTAGTGAACTTGAACTTAAAAATGAATCTAGCATGTCTAAGGAATGTAATATTCTAAAAGGTGAAAATAAGATAATGAAAGATGAAATAACTTCTCTTAAAGAAATATTAGCAAAATACACACAAGGAAAAGAAATCTTAAATAAACTCTTAGGTAGTTAAAGATTAATGTTTGATAAAGCCGAACTTGGCTACAAATAAGGAATGAAATAAAAAACATATGCAAACTACTTTGTGAAATCCACACAACAAATAACTTCATCTATTACTTATCATTATTGCAATAGGAAAAGTCATTATAGCAACACATGTTTACATAAGAAGAATAAGTATAATGAACCTAAATGATGTGGGTACTAAAGGTAACAAAACTTAAGGAAATCATGCATACTAAGATGGCCAAGACATTCAAGGGTAGAACTAATACTTATAGACCCAAAGTCACTTAGGTACCAAAATAAACTTATCTTTTGTTGTAGGTACCATATGTGAAGAGCAACAAGTACAAAAAAAAAAAAAAAAAGAAGTGGTTCCTCAACAGTGGTTGCTCAAAATACACGACAGGAAACAAAATGCTATTTCTCTATCTAAAAATAGAAGAACAAAAACATGTAATCTTTGGAAACAATAGCCGAGGCAAGGTGAAAGGTATTGGTACCATTGATATTAATTCAATTTCGATTAAAGATGTTTTGTATGTTCATAGTCTAAAGTATAGCTTGCTTAGCATTAGTCAAATGTGTGATTATGGATATAAAGTTGTATTTCTTAAAAATGATTGTGAAGTATTAGATGAGCATGCAAATAAGTTATTCTATGCACCTAGGAACAATGATATTTATATCATAGAACTAGAAAACTTGGATGAAATGAATGACATTTGCTTGCAAGTTTTTTGTGATGATTCTTGGATGTGGCAAAGAAGATTAGGACATTGTAGTATGGATCTTTTGCAAATTAGCTAAACAAGACTTGTTAGGAGATATCCCCAATCTAAATTGCATAAAAGACAAAGTATGTAGTCCTTGCCAACTAAGAAAATAAGTTAAGACTTCTTTTAAACCCAAAAACTTAGTTTCCACAACGAAACCTTTAGAACTCTTACATATGGATCTTTTCGGACCAAATAGAATTGCTTCCTTAAGAGGAAAAATTTATGCATACGCAACAGTTAATGTTTACTTTAGATTTACTTGGATATTTTTTGTAAATAGCAAGAACAACACATTTGAAACATTTAGAATTCTTCAAAGAAGATTCAAAACAAAATGGGCTATAAAATTGTAAAGATTAAAAGTGATTAAGGTGGGGAGTTTGTAAATAAAGATTTTGAAAACTTTTGTAATGAGAATGCGTATTCTCACAACTTTTCTGCACCTAGAACCCCACAACAAAATGGAGTTGCCGAAAAAAAGAAAAGAACCTTACAAGAAATGGGTAGAACAATGTAAAGTGAATATAATATACTCGAATACTTTTCGGCTGGGGCTATTAACACCACATGTCACATAATAAATAAGGTTCTAGTTAGAAAAATATTGAATAAAACCCCATATGAGCTAATTTTTCAAAGAAAACCCAAAATTAAATACTTTAGAGTATTTGAATACAATTGTTATATTTTTAATACTAAAGACGATCTTGAAAAATTTGAGCCCAAATCCGATTTAAGAATATTTCTAGGATACTTCTCTAAAAGCAAAGTCTATAGAATTTTCAATAGGAGAACTCAAGTATTGGAAGAAAGTGTGCATATAACCTTTGATGAATTTTATCCCGACTTAGCTAAATTAATTATTAAAGAAAAGAAAAAGGAATTGGAAGTCATTGAAAACCTAGAAACCATAAACTTTAATGAAGTGTTAAAATGCTGATACTCTTATTCATATATTGTTTTATGATTTTCAAACTTAATACTATCCATCTATTCACTGAGTTATACTCTTTTATTTTCTTAAAACATTTTCAGATTAGACAGGTTTTGTATAGGTCGTGAGTCCACTCCCCAGATCAAATTTGGCAAAATACCGTTATAGGAGATTAGTAGGTACTTAGGGTCTCAGATGTTATATATGTATATAAGGTTTAGTAGGGATCCATAAACTGTATTTTGTAATTGATTTATAAATAACGAATATATTATAGGTACAAATATTGGGGATTAATATATGTTTATACATGTATATGTATTTATGTGGATATTATATGGGAAATATTAAATTGAGATTTTAATTATTTGTATGGATGGAATATGGGAAGCCTTACATAATCGTAGGAGTACATATGATATGTATATCTCACGGTTGTGTGGCGGTTGTTACGTACCCGTATAGGTGGATCGGCGCGTGACAACCTTGTCATTCCAGAAAGTTGCAAAATATTTACAAGACAAACCAGATCAATACCTCAAGGAAGAAGATCAATACATTGCAATTCCAAAAAGTTTGAAACAATTTACGAAGTGAACCAGGTCAATACGTAAAGGTAAACAGAACGATACTCGAGACTCAGATTCAAATTTTGTGCAAACGGATCAATACATTGCAAAAGAAATCGATACGTCTTACAAATTTAAAGCTCAACGGTAACTTCTACAGCATTTATCTGCAGTATTTGTGGCAAATATTAAATTCACCAAATCAAGCCATTAGACACAAGGATCTTCACAAAGAGAATAAATATAAATAGAAGACAAAAAGGAAAAGAAAACATAGAGATTATTGTAAACATTTGCAAAACATTCTAAAAATCATTCTCAACATGAATAGTGTACTTTCTCTCACTACTGTAAAATTTTCATTTCTTCTTCTGAGAAAAATTTTTTATATACAAGTATATTGATACATTTACTCTATTATGAGAACTTAAAAACATAATCATATTTCTGAAATTATCTTGGGTTCATCTTTACTCAGAGTCAAAGAAGATTGTATTGGGTTACTCTTCACATGTGAGAAAGTAAGTGTACAATTGCCCTTCACCTCAAAAGGAGTTGTAGTGGGTTTCACTTGACTTAAAGAAATAAAGAGATAGTTCAACCTCAGTGGTAGTAATCCATAACCAAGAGAGTGGATATAAGTCAAGTATTGTCGAACTATTATAAATTATATGTTTGTTTTCTAGCTCTTCTACTATTTTATTTATTATACTGCATTGCATTCATTTTAAGTTTCTAAATTTTTAAAAACCTAATTCACCCCACACTTGGGTGTTGTCAACTGAGCCAACAAATTGCCTTGTTGTAAAGTTGTACCCTATCTCATTGCATCGTGTATTAAAAATTTGTTATAATTGAAGCGTTTGGACTCGAAATTCAAATCCATAAAAAGCGGTAATAAAGTGTACAGCCAAAAAAAAGGTTGTGATACATTGCCAATTTAGCACAGTGTAACTTTAAAGTCGCTCATTGTGTAGTAAATATCACTTAGGTATTCATAACTTCAGTAATTGGATCCAAAATCTAAATCCATAAAGTGCTGTAGAGTGTACATATATTTATTTATTTATTCATCCAATGATGATCATGAAATCTAATATAAGCCGTGTATTGTAGATCGTCAATCAGAGCACCGCCGACACGCTTTGGTACGACTTGGTTGAATTCTAACAGATGAGTGAACTAACCTTATTTTACAATAATTCCAAACTTACATTACTTGGTTTAAGAAATCCTTTAGAATTAATAAAAGCACTAGAAATGTATATATATATATATATAAATTGTGGAACAGAGTTTGAATCTCAACGAAAATCGAACTAGTTGCGATTTTCGATAGGCCGAGTTTGCATGAAATGATCGGAAGTATTTAGCGCCTTGTTATATGGTCATTTTGTAGAAATATTACAGTGTTCAAACTATAGAAATGGCCCTTAAGGCATTGATACTTAGTTTCACATTTTACTTATAAATTCGGTATAATGGTAATGTGGCACGAAGTTGGCAAAATTTATAAAGGTACAATATGATATATATATATATATATATATATTTCTATAAATATTTATGCGGCTATAGCGTGTAGCCTATAGAGAACCTTTGAGACGCATAAGTGGGTGGATAATTATATTTTCAAATTAACTATTTAAATTTAATGATGAGATACTTGTGATAAAGAACTTGGATAAATTCTCAATATTGCGTTGGTCATTGCGTTATAAGATTATGACTATGTTGATTATGGTGAAGGTATGAGTTGTGACTTTAGTTGTGTATATGTTAGACACTTGTTCAGTTTCTATAAGTTTACCTTGGATGTTACTTTATAGAGTTTATTACTATTATGGTTACATAAAATATTATTCGAAGATATTGTGGTTGTATTGAATTACAATGTACTTATTGATTGTGACTTGAAGTTGTGGTATTTGATAATAGATATTAATATTGTATGTGATGGTATATAAATGATTTATTACGTTAAGTTAAAACGTGAATATAAGATTGTTACTTGAACCTTAAATTTGATATACATATGCTCGAAATCCCAATTTAATTTTCAAATATGTTTCGATGATTGCTTTATAAAGTTTATGATAATCACGGTCATGGCCTATGGAACTTATGACTAGCAAGCTATTTCAGCAATTTAAAAATACAGTCACCAAGGTTATTGGGTCCTTGTCATGTACAGTAGTGTATGTCTTATTATGTCATATAGTGTCCATTTAACATCGAATATTGTACTTATTATTTTGGTCAATCTATTGTAAATTTAATTCTTTATCTATTTTAATGTAAACATTTGTATGGTATATAGTGCTAACGGAGGCATATCGCTCCTTGAGCTGCATAAGTATATTTGTAAAATGTATTGCGCATTCATGTATTGCATTGATGCGTTGACAAGTTATGTAAAGCTTAGGGTGATAAGATAGTTCTATCACTTACCGATAATATTTTTGAATTTGAGATGTTACATTCATCCAAATCATTCATGGTGAATTTCTTGGATAACCATAGTTTAACTTAAGCATTATAATGTCATTCCTTATTATTTATATGTCATATACATATAATAATGGAAATAAAATTGCACTCCCTCTAACTTTTTTGTACACATAAGATTCATTTTCATTTTTAATAATTCAAACTCTTTGATTGTCTCATCAAAATAAAGATTCTAACTCCTAAATGTTTGTCTTAATTCATAAATGGATCGTTGTACCTTGCATACCTTATTTATGTTTCCTTTAGAAATGAAACTTTCAGGTTGTATCAGATACACATCCTCTTAAAGGTTTTAATTTAGGAATGCAGTTTTGACACTCATTTATCAAATCTTATAATCATGGTATGCTGCTGTTACAAGCAGAACCCTAATGGATTTCAACACGACAACTGACAAAAAAGTTTCATCATAATCAATTCCTTAAATTTGTTTATAATATTTTGCCACCAACCTAGCTTTCTAGGTTTGGACTTTGCCACCTACATCTATATTTCTCTTAAAAATTCATTTACACACAATAGTTGTAATTCCTTTAGGTGTATCTACCAAATTCCAAACTTTGTAGGTATACATTAAGTCTATTTTAGATTTCATGGCTTCAAACCATTTAGAAAAGTTAATGTCAAATATTGTATTTGTATAACTAGTAGGACCATTGTTCTCAATAATTAATACATCATGTTTATCTATCATGAGATATTTATATCTTCATGATCCATGGTGTATTCTACTAGACTTTTGGAGTTCTTGACCTTGTGGTTGTTCCACCACTAATCTTTTGTGCATTGAATGTAATTCAATGTTATTTTGTGGTTCTAAAACTTTATCAAGTTCTTGTTTACTTCTACTATTTTTTCTTAAAAGAAACTTTTTTTTCTTAAAAAACTAGCGTTATGTGAAACAAATACCTATTGTCTACTTGGATTATAGAAGTAATATTCTCTTGTTTCTTTTAAATACCCCACAAATTTATATTTAATTGACCTTGCATCTAGCTTATTAGTAGGCAATTGTTTCACAAAAGTATAACAACTCCAAACTTTCATAAAGTTGAGATTGGGTTGTTGGTCATGCCATATCACATATGGTGTCTTGCTAACTGATTTAGATGGAACATTATTTAAAAAGTAAGTAGTTGTTTCCAGTGCTAGTCCTCAAAATGATATTGAAAGATCTGTGTTAGACATCATTGGTAATACAATGTCTAATAAGATGTGATTTCTCCTTTCAAAAATACCATTGTGTTGTAGTGTCCCTAAAGAAGTCCATTGTTAAATGATATCGTGTTCTTTAAGATAATTTTAAAACTCATAACTTAAGTATCTCCACCTCGATCAAATCATAGTGTTAATATTTGCTAGTTCATTTCTCTACTTCATTTTTGAATTCTTTGTACTTTTCAAATAATTCAGACTTATAATTCATCAAGTATACATAACATCAATAAACTTATACAAAACTAAAGACTCCTTCTTTATGCTGTCGCCATTATATTAAATCTTTTAGGTGAACTTATTCAACGAGATCTTCTCGCTTTGATACGTCGAACACCCTTCGACTTAGTGAGATCCCCTCACATTAATGAAGTTGAAATCCCTTCAACAAATTCAATATAATTCCTTGCTGATGATGTAGACTTCCGTTCAACTAACACAAATTCTTCTCCTGAAGAATATCTTGTTTGTCTCCTGAAGAATATCTTGTTTGTCTCCCGAAGGGTAATACTAATATGCAACACTTAAGAGAAGTGACTCTCTAAGTTTATTAAAATAGAAATTACAATTTTCACTAAATTGTTTCTCACTTTAATGCATGAAAGAATATATAAACAACCTAGAAATTTAAATTAAGAGAAGGAATACAAAAATCACGCAAGGCTCTCTCAATTTTTGGCGTCTAAAAGCTTGTCAAAGTTTTGAAACTATTATATATTTATAGTGAAATTCTAAGCCTTATTTAAAGAAGATTTTTGTGTCCTAATCTCTAAAAGTAATAGATGTTCCTAAATAGAAAAATGTCTTTTGTAATTAAAATTATTATTTTTCAATAATTATTTTTTCATTCAAGTTGTAAAATTGTTAATACAAATTTTTTAATTAAGTTTTATGTCCACACTTGACCAAAATAACTAAAAAAACTTGACTAAAACTCGTAAAGACTCAAACCAAAACGTTCAAAATCTACCTAGTTTATTACAATAGAATTTGTAACAAAAATTATATTTTCAGAATAAACTCCGAAACTTTAATGCATATATCCATTGTTTTGTCGTAATGTCAACTCTGAAAATCCAAGAGGGATTTTAAAAGTAGCAGAATTAACAGCACAAACCAAACTACAAAAGAACTATTGCGCACCCAACCTAGCAGGGTTTTAAATCAAACGATCCAGGAGCAACAACTAAAAGCAGAACATCAACAAGGGAGGGAGCAGCCAAATTGCAACAGAGAGCCACGGGAAACCTGCACAAGCAGCAACAACAGCAAAAGGCCACAACAACCACCAATTTGTTACGATGGACTAGCGTAAGAGAATTTAAGGGAGAGCGAAAGAGCTTTTGATAAGTTTTGCACAATCAAAGTTAAGTCCATGAAGTAATAGCAGATATTTGTTTTAGTTTATAAGAACCTGTTACGGTGTCATGGGTGTTTTGGCTGTAGAGAGAAAATATACCGAAGAGATTATATCAAGGGAATGTTGACCATTTTGATTGGTTAGAAAATTTCCAAATAACCTTGCTTTAGTTGAATTCATAATTTTCTTTATTTTTTATTCAGGTTAAAAGTCAAAATAACTATATTAAAATCGCTATTCAATTTTATATTCGAATCTGGTAAACATTACTTGCCAAGTATTTAGCAAGTTCACGTTGATTTGTTGACATAAATATAAATTGAT
>JAXCLQ010063820.1:0-11182 GCA_035584115.1 Cedrela odorata | reverse complement strand
GACTTAAATGCTTATACTTTTTTAATCATTCTAATATGATAGTTATGGTATGAATATGTATATATATATATATATATTGTTATTGAAGCATACTTGGTTTGCCAGTTTTGTATTATTTACTTATTTAATAAGTTCACTTCTGTTCTATTTGTTGCAGGTGTGGTTTCTTCCCCGACAAATAAGGTAACTTCTGCTATCCTATTCCTTCAAATAATGAATTCGTGAAGTATTTTTTGCATTACCTCTTTATCATCCAATTCTTTGAAAGTTGAGATGGTCATTAGTCTGTGTTTCTCTTATGGTTTTTACAATGTCCTAGAAGACATTAACTTGTGTTGTTACATGTCCTGCTGGTTGATATCTCAGCACTTCTTTCAAATAGTTCTTTTGAGATTTTTTTTATTCATATATACTCCTTCTATTGCAACCATAAGTTTCGGGGGAAACTTATTAATAGTAAATTTGTTATCTGATATCATTATTTTCCAGTGTTGGACAAGCATAAATTCTTGAATGAATATCTGACCTATTGTCAAAATTATTTGGTAGTCATATCCAATATTGTGAGAGCTTAGATTTTATTGTTCAGCTTTACCTATTAACTTAAGCTTCTACATCGAGTGACAACTTAACATAGTAGGAGTTAGTTTAACCAAGAAGTCTTGTGTTCAGATTCTTCATGCGAAAGTTAGTTTGGCCAAGAGGTCTTATTTTCAGATTCTCCATGCGATTGCTTTTGTATTTGTATTTGCATGTACATTTTTTTATATTGGGCTTGATCCACATCATAAGCACATTGATGAAATATGGTCTTGCGAGGGGTTGTTTTAGAGTTTAAATTATATTAATGGCCTTTATTATCAGCCTAAGCTTCTGCTCAAGTGAACTTAAAAAATATGAAGTTAAAAATTAAATTCTGGGGAGAATTAATTAGGTTCTAGGTTGTTTGATCATTGTTATACAGGTAAGGCTTCTAAGGATCATGCCATGCATGAATTTTATACCTTTACTTCTTAAGAATCCATTTATTACTGATTGTAAAGAACTTAGATATTATTAATAACTGAATTTTGCAGATTATCAAAGGGTTTCAAATGTCATCAACATCACAAGCTGCAATTGCTTCATCCAGAGAAGAAAATGGAGGCAGATTTCGTTACACTGAGTTACCTGATATGAACGATGAGGTTCCTGCACTTCCTGCTGTCGCTAGCTCAGCGGATGACAGAGAGACAAGCACCTCTAGAACCCAGAGTTTGGATGTGGATCACCTCCTTTCCCATGCCGAGCTGCCCCGAAATGCCAAATCCAGTGTTTTCCCAGATGGTTATATGGAATCAGAGCCATGCAACAGATGGGTTAAACGTCTCAAGCTGGGTGCTTCAGGTACTTTTGCTCATGGTACCAAGAGCTCTAAAATGGAAGAAGCTTCCCATGACAAAGTTAGGAACTTCTTAGGCAAAATCATGAAATGCAGCATGACGAGTTCAGAGCCGACAATGGATAAATGCTCTAATAAAGAGGCAGTGGATCAAACTGCTGCATTATTAAGGAATGGTGAGTCCTATTCCACTGAGTCGGTGAAGAAGACTCAGGATGTGACTTGTTTCAATCCTTGGATTCAAAGATGGTGCCATCGTAGAAGTGCGACTCCAAAACTGAACCATGAAGCATTGGTGGTTTGCAAGCCACAGAGTTCCAATGCAGTGTTAGAGCAATTTCAAAAGAAGCAGTTTCCAAGTTTTGCTGCCATGGCTCTGATGGGGAAGGCCTTGAACAGTTTTAAACCATGTGAATTTAGGAAAAGGGGGACTTATATTGTTTGGAAATCTTAGGGATTTTGAGATCTCTTTATGGATTAATATGGAGGGGACGAGAACAAGCAAGCAGTCAATGGGATCATGGTGGTTCCTTTGGTGATTGACATTAGTTTGGGAAGGGGGAATTGTTTGGCCATCAGTTAGGATCAAATCAGCTGGCAAGATGTGGACTTTTGTCTAATCAGAATGTTCTCTCGGTATATATTCTACCTGTATTTGTTTTGGACCTTTTTTCTCTGAAACTGGGTTCTCTGAATGTGCTATTTAGTTAAGAATTTTCTACAGGCCTGGTCTCTTGAATGTGGGTAATGAGTGGAAGATAGAAAGAGCGACTTCAACTGCTGTCACTTGGTACTGTATGTTTCAATGTACTCTGCCATGATGCATATGTACCCTTTTTGGTTCTCCCAAATTTACTGGGTTCAAGAAAAAGAGAAAGACAATAGTGGCATTTAATATCCCTATCAATAGGTTCATATTGAAGTAATTAAGTCGTTATAGGTAGTCATGAATAATGTTACTATACATTGTTAAGTAAATTTAATCGGTATGGAGATATCACGCTTTCAAGCTTGACATGTTTACAATTAGACTCTTGCATTCTAGTATTCTATCACGATTTTGTCAGAACAATCCAGTGATGATGGTTATATTGGTTGGACAGAGAAGCTGTATATATGGATTAATATCCAAGAGGAATGGTCTAGAACAAGTGCATCATCATTCATTGGATGAAGGCCTGACAAGAGAAGAGTGGAGAACAAACTTCTCTTGATCACTAATGCATTCTCCTTTGTTTTGGTAACTCTCTCTTGTTAAGTTGAGAAAAGTGAGATTTTTAAGTGTTTTCTTCAAAGCTGGGGACAGTTCCTACTTCATGTTTTCTGGTTGATTTCCTTTCTTCCATGCTTTGTTGTCTTTCAAAATGATTAGTTACTCAGAGACAGACTAAGCTTGGTAACTGAATGAAAAAGACAATATGGTTTGGTTCTTGCTGCCAATCTTTGTCTATTAAGCAGTGAGCAATACTGCAATTTGATGTTTGCTTGATGATCTTTCTTCATTGCGGGCCTGTTTTCAAATATTTCTGATGAATGTGGCAATTATGAAAACGCAGAAGGTCCTAAGACCTCTTTCTTTGTTCTGGGAAAAATTTGAACAATTAAGAAAAATTAATCCAATCTTAGTTTTGGAATAACAACCTCAATGCCTTGAGATTAAGTAAACAAATCAATGATCACAAATCAAGGTCCCTTTTTCGACTTTGCACCTGGTCTGTTCCAGAGCAGATTCAAAGAAACCACCTCCATGAATACTGGAGTCTACACAGGGTGGAGCAAACTGAAGGATTATGTCTCGGACTGTTAGCAAACCTGTTGCCTGCTGGGAATCATCAATGAGAAAACTGAAGCTGCTCTTTGTCTCAGCCAAATTCTTCATGGCCTCCTTGAGGGTGTCAGTTTTCTTGTTAGTGACTGGCCAATCCATTCTTGGAATGAAGCTGTTTCTCAGCCGGAGAGTTCCTGCTGGAAGAGGGGATCCTATGTCTCGTTCAATGGTTGGATCAGAGTCTGCTTCATGGGTCTCCATGTGAATGAATTCCTCTGCCGTTACAGTCCTGTGGTTATGCTAAACATATATCACTTTCTATAATCCAAAAGCTATGCTCAGAAAGTTAGGCCACTTACTTTCTATTGTGCAGTAGATTGTCATTCTCTAGAACAAGATAGATATCGCTTCTCCTTATCGTACCAATCAGCCTTTTGGCTTCTCGACTTACAACCGCAATTGTACCTACTCGGTTTTCACACAAGATTTGAAGAGCTTCTGCTATGCTTTGGTCTCCATACACTTGAACAACATGATCCTCATTCTCAAATCTAAATAACATAATGCAAAAGCAACTCAAATTCAGTCATAATGAAGAGTTTAACATATGAAACAATTTTTTAAAAGTATTTTCTTGTTTAGCATACCGAAACTCGGACAAAGCTTTGTCTGCGATTCTGTCGAACCAGTCTAGTCCATCTGATTGAAGCAGTATCTGAATTACTGCATTCTAACATATTTCAAACCATTATTTATCCAAACTATTGTCAACTAGCAATTCACAGTCCCCAGTACTACACTTAAACACTTAAATCCAGACCAGCTAAATATTTGACAATTCCAAATTACATTGACCTGTTGATTAAATAACTGTGGACAATAACCTGAAGCTCACAGACTATCATATTGTCTGCAATAAATATTCACTTTGATTTCTCAATTACTAATACTATCTGGTAAGCAAAACTTATAGGCAGAGTCTGTCTACCTGTGTAACAAAACCAATGACCTGTGAATGGGGTCTTGCAGTAACAGGCACCACTTGTACCCGATGCTTGGACAGCAGTAAGAGAACATGAAAGAGTGTATCATCTAAGCCAACAGGGAAAAAGGGATCCCACAGGAATGATTTAGCTAGCTCACCAATCTGTTATACATGGAGCAACATAAAGTAATTTGAGTTTACTCTTGTTGAAAACTGTCACAAATTTCTTACTGATTTTTCAGGATATAATTAGAAAACTATTTTTTGAAAACATCCCAATCAAATTATAAAGACAACAAAATAGTATCCGGATTATAAATCAAAACAAAAAGAACCTTGGTCTGGCCAATTTGAGGATTCTCTTCAAGCATGGTGAAAATAACATTTTTGCCCATCTCATTGCCACCATTGCCTCTGGTCTGGATATGAGCCTTTTCACATTGCTAGAGTCAAAATAAAAAAATTTAAATAAGGGTCCATAGAATAAATTTAAACACTGCAAATTCATGACACAGGAGTTGAGATTTCAGGGTTTGTAAAGAGAAGGGGAAATAACGTCAGGGTTCCTAATTTTTCACAAATTATATTAAGTTATAATATAATGTTCAAAATTCAATATTATAATAATAATAATAATATAGATATCTTAATAAAAATTAGAGAGCCATTTGTTACAACAAATTATATCTTTGCTTGAAAAACTTAAACACCAAGATGTCAAGTCATTATACCAAAATCTAAATGTATATACCTGAAGAGACCAGAGAATTATAGTGGCAAAATCTATGAAACCGATATACCGATCCGAAAATCTACCAGTGGTTGTATCAGAATCTAAGAGATCAGCAATAGGAGCACCAGACACATTCTTCTCATACAACAACTGTACAGCATCTCTTACACTATCCCCAGCATTCACTTCTAAAACTTGTATTTCTTTTTATTTTTGCACAGTTAAAATAAGAAACATAAAACAAATTAACCCAGTTGATAGAAAAAGAAAAAAAGATTGTATGCATGCATGTATGTAAAGAAGATGTTATGTAAATGTAACACTAAGTACCAGGTGAGTTTTGGATGCCAGGGATTGAAGTGATCGGAATGCGATCAAGAAAAAGTTGGAGAGCAGAAGCAGAATCAAGTCCTGGTTTCTTCTCACTGCGATCGGAAATGAGGGTGTCTTTCTTCTTCCGTCCTTCCTCTGGCTCCTTTATTATATCCTCTAGTTGCTTCAAATCCATCTTCTTATTTGTTTCTTGCATTGTATTTGGTATCTCTGTTCTTATTATTTTTTATCTTTCCCTTGATCTCTTCGGTTTTACCACCTTTTCAATCCCATGCATGGAGCAGATGTCTTCAATCTAACAACCCCACATGTCAGTTTCCTATAAAAGAACGCATACTTAAAACTGCCATGTGTCAATTTCGTTGATTGGGTCGTAATGCTGTTGTGGACTGTTTAGCCAAGGTATAATAAACAGAGAGTATAGGTGTGTGTTTGATATTTGCTTTGTAAGAAAAGAGACAAAACAGAAAGCAGAAGCTTTATTTAAGTTCATTGTAACGAACTCTATTTATAGTGTACAAAGCCAACAGTAATTTTCCATGTTACAGACCAAGAATGATAAAATGAACAGACCAAACAAGATAGAATGATGCCAGATGATACAGATTTGATTGAACAAATGGACGGTGCATGGCCTGATCAAAGAAATCAAGAGGGACAGATCAAGCAGTGTAGAACAACCGAATCAGAGAGGTGGTGGAGATCCACCTAGACCGAAATAATCATAACAAATGCAAGGTTTGGAAGAGATCTTGTATATAAAGCCCAATAGACATTGGACCTCAAACGGGTGGTACCTCAAAATAAAATTTTGAAGCTAACAAAGCTTAAGTAGAACCCATGAAACAAGAATCTCAAGTATAGCGGCGGACAAGACTTCTCAAACTCAGAAAAAATATATCGGGCCTAAGATATTAATTATGACTTCTTCAATTATAAGGGTATTGGGAGCAACATGACAGAAGTTTCGAGTATATGACATGGTTTGAGGCTGTCTCAGAAAAGAGCCTCTGAGACCTCGTAATAAGTTACGTATCAATGGAGGATGTATTTCACTTTTAATCTATTTCTAGATCATTCCATAATAAAATGATAGAAATATTCTTCAAGAAAAGTTCAAGATCTCACAATATCTGAAAAATCGATACTTATAAAGTTAAAATTTTGTGATCTCTGGAATTTGAGTACGTCTAGAATTATTATTTTCACATTTTGTAAAAATCCTATTGAATTTGAGAGATTTAACGTAAAACGATATATAAAAAGGAGCCAAAGAATAACCAGGTACACATGAAAAATCATAGATAAAAAATAATACAAAGATATTTTAACTTTAGAGAAAGTATTGTCTATGTTCTGCTCTTTCTTTCTCTAAAATATTATAAAACAAAACCTTAACTTAAGTATTGAAGGGTTTTTGCTGGAAAATCGGCTTTTATTTACTAGGTTTCGTTGTGGTTTCAGATCGAACGACATTCAAGGAAAGAAAATTGGTGTTAATGCACTAAGTCCACATAATAATTTTTAATGCATCAATATCTGGCATCGTCTGCGAAAATTTTGAACAAAAAGCCAAAAATAACTGCAATTAGAAGAAAAGTTACAGCAACAATGCGAACTTATATAACTAGAAACCGAATGACGACAAGGGAAAATCATGAAGAAAATCCTTTTAAGGTTGCTACAACAATTAATCAAAACAATAATAACCAACTACCACTCTTAGAAAACACAAGTTACCATTCAAAAGCTTCATCCCTGTATCAAAATCTCTTAGGTCGAGAGATGCAGAAACTACACAGTAGGTTCAAAGGCTGGCCAACAGTGAAAAACAACATGCAAAAAAAGATCAACAGATCCAAAAGCTGGTAGAATAAATTGTGGAGATGAAAAGAATGCTTCAAGTCGGTTCTCATGGTCTAAGGATGCCCATATCAGTAGAGGCCATGGAAAGCAGTATTTCGGATGTCCCATATACCAAAGACTACGAAACCAATCTCCGATAAAATACTGCTAGGAAGAGATACACAACTGCAGAGAAAGAGAAGAGAAAAATTTTTGATTATCCTCCAGAAAGGCTTTAAAGTGGTGATGCTACTTCCAGGTTTATCAAAGAACTCGACTTTTAATCCTAAATCCCCCCAAGTAATTCATTAACAATTAGCAAAGGGAGACCAAAGAACAGTTATAGTCCGGAAGACATGAAAATTTTTCTTAATCGAAAACTTTGAAAAGAGAGAGAAGACTCACAGTGAAGCCCATCTTGAGAAAGAGGACGTAGGAAACAAAGGGAAAAGGTTGGTAACCTAGAAGCTTATATCAGAAATTTGGTGGAGGAATTGAAGGATTAAAAGTGACGAGGATGAAGGAAAAGTGAAAAACCACCGTTCACATGGGATTACACCTCAAATCTCCCTTTTCCCAAAAAATTCTAAGCATTATTCTCCTAGAAAGTTCAAGATATCTCAGATAGTTCCATTAACAGGAAAAATTGATCATCCTTACTTATAGATTTTTTTAGAGAGATGATATTGATACAATAAGTGAATGAATTCCAGATGTGTCGCTTGTTTCCCCTAACATTAGAAAGACAAAAAAAGAAGTGGTTTACTAGCCTGACCTCTAACAACATCCATAGTTTCGAGCAATTGTATAAGGCGTTCATCAATGAATTCAAAAGGGTAGCTATCAGCCTTAAAACTCCAAGTTCATTACTGCTTATGAAACAAGGGGAAGGAGAAAGCCTTAAAAACTTCATCAGGAGATATCACGATGGAGTAATGAATCTGAGGGCTTATCATCACTCCCTGATATTAGAAGGTCTTAAGAGGGATTTACAAGTAGACCGAAGATAGTATGCGATACGAAATTCGTCCATCGCTACCTTTGAAATGGCTCGAAGAAAATTATTGAACTAGATGAAGATTGTAAACTAAGTTGCTCTCAAGATGAAGGATGAAAAGGCATTGGGACCATTACCCCATGATGAAATGGGAAACTCAAAGGCGGACTCAAGAAAGAGGCGAGATGATAGAGGGAATTTCTAAGATACCAACAGAAAAAGGGGTTGGATGCCCAACCAAAACAAAACAGGTAACAGGAGGGATGATTTTTCCCAGAAAGAATAGCGTTCGCCGAGAAGAGATGACGCAAGAAGAATAGCCTAAGTCCAAGAAGAGAGAATATTCACTCCCTTAAGTGTCTCGCTCTCACAAATCCTACAAGAAATCAAAGGATGAAGGACAACACTAATGGTACCTCATCCTATAAAAGCCAAACCAAGAGAAGACGTTAAAAATAAGTTTTGCGAGTTTTATTAGAGCGCTGGACATCTGACAGATAAGTATTTTGACCTTAAGAATCAAGTAGAAGTTTTAGTCCAAAATAATTATTTATCGAATTTTGTTGTAAGTCACGGGAAGGAACTTAATACCCCGAATAGAAGAATCGAGCATAAGAAATCTTACAAATATCAAGCAATGGTAATTCTCGGCGAAATCATGTTGGCAAGAAATTCAAATAGAGCTAAAAGAAATTACTCAAAATATTCATTGTCTAATTCAGTCTCGAATCCTCACATCATGAATTTAAGAAAAAAAAAATAAAAGATCGCTTCAATCCCAATTATGTTCGCAGATGAGGACAAGGTAGGAGTACATTACCCATACGATGACATTTTGGTAATAACATTGGTAGTAAGAATGACTCAGGTCAGCTGAATATTAGTGGATACAAAGAATTTAGCCAACATCATCTTTAAAGAAACTTTAGATTCCTTAAAAATTGAAGACTTAAGATTAAGGCCGACCGAAACAGCTCTTTATGGCTATGGCAAATCATGCATCTATTTGCTGGGGGCAGTACAACAGCCTATCACTATAGGAGAAAAGCCATATAAGAAAACTATAATAGTTGAGTTCCAAGTAGTCAATCTTAAAATGCGCTACACCATGATTCTCGAAAGACCCTTCCTTAGGACTACAAAGGTAGTAGAAAGTATCATTACCTGAAGCTAAAATTCAGAGCAGGAAAAGGTATTAATGTTATAAAAAAAAAGGTAAAAAAAAAGCTCGATCATGCTTCGCAGCTTCTTCAAAGAGTTCCTATTGCCTATCAAAACAATATTGGGAAGACATCCTTGGAAATGATGATGAAAACATAAAACATGAATGAATAATGAAAAATATAAGTAAGAGGGGCAAACAATATAACATGCCATCAGCGCAAGAGCTAGTAGAAGAACTTAAATATGTTGTTTTGAACAAAGAAACTCTCCAAAAAATAATCAAAATTAGTTCTCATCTTCCTAAGAAGCAGAAGACGATACTTAAAGATATTCAAAGACAACATATGGACATGTTCGCATCGAGACATGAAGATATGCAAAGAATTAATCATTAAGTAATTTTCCACCAGTTGGCAATCTACCCCCAATACAAGCCTTTAAAACATAAGAGACCACCATTCAATGTCGAACATAGAGAGGTGGTACATGCCGAAGTAGAAAAATTGATGAAAGCCAATTTTATCTAAGAAATGCACTATCCAAAGTAGGTGTCAAACGTGGCTATGCTGAAAAAAGTCAACTGAAAGTAGAGGATGTGTGTAGATTTCAAAGAGTTGAATAAATAATGTTCTAAAGACAACTTCCCACTCCTTAAAATTGATCAACTAGTAAATTAGACAGTAGGTCATGTGTTACTAAGTTTTATGGATGTATTTTGAGGATATAATTAGATCAGAATGCACAAGTCGAATTAAGAGAAAACCACGTTCATCACTAACCAGAGGTTATATTACTACAAGGTAATGCCTTTTGGATTGAAGAACGTGAGAGCTATATTCTAGAGATTGGTTCATTGAAACTTTAGACCCTTGATTGAAATAACCATGGAAGTTTATGTCGACGACATGATCACTAAATCATCAAAGGCTCTAAATCATTCAAAGCACCTAAAAGAGACTTTCTCCTATTTGAAAAAATACAATTTGAAGTTGAATTCCGAGAAGTGCGCGTTTAGAGTTCTGACTGGAAAGTTCTTAAGATATATAGTTAGCGAATGTGGCATCGAAGCCAATTCGCAGAAAATTAAAGCCATATTAGATCTCAAATCCTCATCCACCCTCAAGAAATTACAAAGTCTGATAGGACAATTAACAGTATTAAGCAAGTTTCTATCTAAGACGACTGACAAGTGTTTCCCTTTCTTTTAGATCATGAAGAAAGAGAAAAAGATTGAGTAGACTGAAGAATGTGAGAATAACTTCCAAGAGCTAAAGCGATACCTCGCATCCACCTATACCTGTCAAGCCCAAAAATTGAAGTTGTGCTATACCTTTACCTCTTAATGAACAACCATTTTGTAAGCTCAGTTGTAATGCCCGCAATTTTAGAAATTTGTAATTATAGCATCTGCAGTATATAAAAATTTAATCAAATAATTTGATATTAATTGATTAATTAAAATTTTATGTAATTTGTAATTTTTGGATAAATAATTGAATTTTAGACTTAAAATAGTGTTATTTGTTTAGGTCCAAAATTAATGTTATAAAGTTGAGTTATAAGTGAATTTTAGATTAAGAAAATTGTGTTTAGATTAATTTTGGACTTAATTATAAAGATTTTGAAACATTAAAGGTTATTTTAAAAAATTTTAAAAGTACTAAAACGAAAGTTTTATAAAGTTGTAAGCTATTTGTATAATATTAAAAAGAATAAGGGGTCTAATTGATATTTTATATTCCACATTATAACATAATTTGCCTTCTTCTCCTCCATTCCAGTGGCTTCCGTTTTCTGCAACAAAAGGCTTCCTTTCCCTTTCTTTCTCAAATTTCGGCTAAATTACTTCGAATTCCAGCGTTTTTCTTTCAAATTTCAGTTACCGGTAAATTTTATAATCCGATAAAAACTTGAATTTTGGATTTTTATGGTTAATTGAGAATTTAGTTACTATTTATTTAAATAAATTATATTAA
>JAXCLQ010063811.1:0-15620 GCA_035584115.1 Cedrela odorata | reverse complement strand
ACATTTAGCCACTACATTTTCCACTAACTTAGCTTTTATGTTTATCTTTATCCATTTTACAAAACATGCTTAGAATTGTGATAAGTGGATGGCTAGGATTAAAGGAAATGGTTGGCTAGGATTTTGTAGAGAATTTAAGCAAAAGCCTAATATTTTATTTATTTCTTTATTTATTTTACTTTGTTATATATATATATATATATATTTGGGCTTAGGCTTTGGCCCATTTTAGTATATATATATAAACTTGGGCTTGGGCTTAATTTAATCAAATTAAGCCCAAATTATGTATAAATAATACTAGCCCACTTAATTACGCACACACACACACATATATATATATATATATATATCTATTCATAAGCTAAAATCCCAAAATAACCTTACTAATAATAAAATTCCAATTCTACCCTTATAGATTTACTTCATATTACTTCTCAAAATTCTAACACTTAATACTTTAACAAGTATATTTGCAATCATAACTATGAGTTCTACAAAAGAAAGCTCGAGTGTTACAAGTCATGTCCAGGTGGTAGTATTAGGTAATGAAATTTCAAGTTTGATGAGTTCGTGTGACATGAATACACAAGAAGTTCTTATGATAAATGTATTTATTTCAAATGTAAGGGTCAAGAAGAAATGGTTGGTTTATCTATTAATATATGTAGGTGGTATGTAAAGTATGAGTGAAGATACGTTTAAAATTTTAGATTTAAAGCATCAATTACGCTCTGTCCTTGAAATGAAGGACCTTGGCTTAACAAAGAAGATTTTTTTTGGCATTTAGATTTCAAGAGATAGAAGTAAAAAGATGATAAAACTATCTCAGGAATAGTACTTAAAGAAAGTATTTCACAGGTTGAGATGTGAGATGCTAAGACAAAGAATATTCCATTTGTAATACATTTAAATTGTTGTAAAATGAATAATTATCCAAAACAGAACCTAAGATGAAGATCATCTCTACAAGACTTTATGCAAACTTTGTTTGGAACCTAATGTATGTCATGGTCTGCACATGACCTAATTTGGCTAACTCAGAGAATGTGGTTAGCAGAGTCATGGGAAGGCCAGAGTGAACACATTGGAAAGCTTGGAAAGGGATTCTCAGGCATCCTAAATGAAGCTTGGGATATGGTCTTGAGTATAAAGGAATAAGCTATGGAGATGAATGCATTAGTGGGCATATAGATACTTTTGCATTAAGTGTAGATAAAAGGAGGTTATTATCCACATTTATCTTTACATTGTTTAACCGTACTATGAGTTGGACAATTTCATTACAATCAGTTGTTGCCTTGTTAACAACTGAGGTAGAGAACATGATTACAACTGAGTTAGTCAAGGAGACTACTTGGTCAAGAGATATTGCTCAAGCAACCTTCAATCTTGATTTTAAATGAAGAGCATACTCCAAGGAATGAAAATACGGATGTGCGGTAATCCATTGCCAAAGTATAGACACCTTGAAAGGTTGGACATATCTTGGGCTGTTGTTACACATATAATGAGTAGAGTATAAATATCAAGCCTAAAGAAGAAGATTGAATTATATAAATCAGAAATATTATGTGAATTGGTGCAGCTCTTTTTGTAGAGTGACGAAGATTTCAAAAGAAAGGTGAGTGTCACACAAGATTCACGAGAAATGACTAACAAGGTCTTCCATTATTATAAAGGAAACTTCTTGGATGAGCTTCTTAGACTTGTTGATTCCACTGAAGTGTTGTATATCGGTTCTAAGCAAAAAAGTGAAACTTAAAAGTTGGAGAAGTTGAAGAAATTGACTAGGAAGATGAGGATTGCTACAGTGGAAAGTGTTACTTATTTATGTCTTAAAGCTCAGTTTATGGAAGAAACAAATTGATCTTTATGAGTTATATCCTCGGTAGTATATAAAATTACTATTAAAGCATAAAGGATTAAGAAATAATGTTGACCAAGAATTGAATGGAAAATTTTACTAGTGAAGGTGATTTCAATTTCTTGGAAAGGAATATTGAAGTGTATCCAAGGTCATAAAGATTGACAAACAAAATGAGAGGAAGGTTTCCAAGAATGAGAAAGGATCACTTTTCTGATCTCTCATAAACTGAGCTTTTAGGCACAAATAAGTAAAGTATTAGTAAAAAACGATATATTATGTAAATAAAAGAGCATAGAAACCCTTAAGACAAAATTACATGATGAATTACACATTTTAGAGCCTCGATCATTTTAGAACAAAATTACATGCAAATTAAGCCCAAATAATTGGTAAATAGTAAACCCAATTTTTAAGCCCAAATATACTTATATATAAAAGTTATTTTCTAGCTTTTTTTCATGGGTCTAGAAGAATCAAGAAAAAGTAAGAGAAGAGGGGAACTTATAGGAAATGAAGGAAAATGGGAGAGATGAGAGAAAATGGAAGAGATCATGTGGACTGCTGGTTGCTCTATTTGTCTTTCTTTAAATCCAAACCCTATAGTGGTGGTCATCTTAGAAAAATTTTCAATTTCATAGCTTCCAAATGCAATAAGGAGCAGCATTTCCCTTGTATCTGTAGCATCAATTTCCATGTCTGTTAATACCAGTATTACAATTAGCCAACCATAATTCTCCTTGCTATCTTCTTCATCAGCTGCGTCACCGTTGCTCTTCATTAACACCATTAAAAACCCACCTAAATTAGCCCTTCTCTCTCTTCTCTTGGTCATCTCCACAGAAATTAGAGCAATTTTCTCTTTGGCAGTAATTTCTAATCCTACTTTTGATAGTAACCAGCGGAGGTGCGATGCAAGGGAATGGTTCCCTGAGTGCACGACCGAGGACGAAAGGGGGAAAGAGAGCCACGTCCATCACACGAACTGTGCGGAAATGCTCCCTAAGGACCATAGACCTAGATATATGCATATTTTAAAATTTAAACAATTTAAACAAAAGATTAACATAAATAAAATACATAGCAATAACCATCATCATCAAGTAACCGATTATGTTTATGACCGCCTGGGTTTATCGTAAGGTGGACAAAAGCACAGATACGAACCCTTTCATATCACTTCGGTATAAATCCTTGTATCCAAAGTTCCCAATGATCATGTACAACCTCTAGCAAGATGCCATGACCTCTAGACACGAATAAATCAATATTCAACATAAACCTATATAGTCGTACGTGCTTGTAATAAAGTCCCTCTGCTGTCAACTTTTGATCAAGAACGGGTCATAGAATAGTCAAACTCCTAATTCGATTATAGGAATAGGAACTCAAATCATATACAGGATTCGTATATCTGAAAACACGTACTTTGGCCAAAGATTTCATTTCCGTTGTATGACATCCCCACTTAGGATTTCAAGCTTAAGTTATCTGAGTCAGTAGATTCTGCCTTAGTCATCACATGTCCTCATACACTAAGAACACATTGCTAACAAGCTTCTTCACTAGACATGGTTAGCCCGGTATGATATACACAGGTGAATAATGTGCCTCAATGTAGATGACAACTGTGACACTTTAGGTCAAAGGACTGGTGATACACTAGTTCGGCTGTGTGACGTATCATTGACTGTGGATAATCACCCATGTGATTTGTCATGTTTAGTCACGTTCAGTAACATGTTCTCCAACGTATTACCCAAGTTTATGCTCTTATGACATGAGATTCGTCACTCAACTATTAGCATCTAATATTAATCCTTGACAGCATCAAACATACCAATCATGCAATGTCATACTCCCATATGATATTACTTTAATTAGGAATTGATTCGAATGTATTAAAATCAAAACTCTGTACTCATATCTAGAACTTTTTGCAAATAGAGTCTTGACATCATAATACATCACGGGATCTCATTCTGCATTATTTATTTATTAAACAATTGTAAATACAAAATATTATAAATGTCATTTTTCTAATCGTAAATAACTTTACAATTAATTATAAAAATATATTTATATACAAGGAATGATATCCTTGAACTATATGACACAATTGTTTCTAGGGCATATCTCCAACACTCACTATGATTGTTTTGAAGAAATTGGCTGACTCAATGTATAAATTGTCCAAGATAGTTTCTAAAGAAGTACCTGAAACTGTCTTCCCTCAAACTTTCTAGTTTGGAGATCAACAAATTGACTTAAAAACTTAGCAATCTCAAGTAGGTATTCATTTTCTAGTATGTCGCTACAATGATTGATGTGGACCTTATACTTACACTTTTATGATTAATTTATATATTTTTCAAGGCAAAAGATTTCGGCTAGTCAATATGCCAAGAAAAGTAGAAGCAATAAACCAAATTCTTCCACAAACAAAAGCTACCCGGTTGTTAACTAACTTCAATTCACTTGGTTTTGTTGATAGAAATTATTGAATTTTCTATGATGTTAAATGCTGTGATATGTGATCTAGTAATGTTATCTGCTTGGAAATTTGTTCTTTAGGCAGCATATGCTCTGTGGAAATGATCAGTTGATCACATGAGGAATTATAAATTTTTAAACTAGTCTTTATATAGTCTATTGTACATGATTTGTGATTAGGAAATTGTGGGATGCAATTCTGTTTTCCAAACTAGGTCACTAAAATTCTTTTACTAGAAACTTGGCGGAAAAGTTTACAAGTGTAAACTGCTTAGATGTAGTATCAATTAGCTTGAGTGTGTTATGGTCATTGCTGTAACGTCTCTAATTCCTTGGAAAATATTAGGATGATATCAATATCTATTGTCTCCTCCTAACAGTTAGTTAACAATTGAAAGAAAAGCATCAAGCATGCAATTCTGAATTAGCTATCTTGGCATATGTTTAGAACTATGAGTGATAGCACAAATGGTTCTGGAAGTGTTAATGGTCAAGTACTAGGAGTTTGAAAGCTTGGTTTTAGCTAAATTCATTAGCTAGATATAATAATAACGTGATAGCATTGTGATTTAAGCCAGTTTCATTTTATGGACATGGCAGTATGTTGGCTATATATTATGCATAAGAACTATGCAATTAAAGTGTTAATCATGCATGGGAAGTACTGTCTAAAGTGTGGTTTAGTTTTGCAACTGGAAAATCAGCAAGACAAGGGTAGTGTTATTGTTGGAATCTTGAACTAAGCTCAGTAATTTATTTATAAAATGAGTTATAGACCCCCAATTAATGCACCATAAAATTCTATAGAATCCAAACACGATTAGAATTTTTCGTAATAAGGTAAGTTCCCAGCAATTTTTAAAATATGGCTGCCTTGCATGACATTTTAGTTTGTCAAACGTGTTAGCAACGTACAAAAAACCCAAAACAGAATAGTATTTCAGACATTGATTTTTTATGCCTTAAAATTTTTAAAAATTAGACATATAAAGGAATAACATATTCAAAAATCAGATCGTTTCATGTAGGGATAAATTCCCAGCAAAGGTCTGAATTCGTTTGCTCTGTTCGGCACTACACACTATCTCATGTCTACGTAGCATATACTAAATTAGTTATAACTCTATAACAATTTGGAATCAAGATCCTTAAGGGCTAAAGAAACTAGACATAATAAGGAATGACATAGTTAAAAATTAGATTTTTCTGTCAATAAACGAATTTCCAAAAAATTCAGAAAACCCACTGCCCTATTGCGAAATTGGGTTAGAACAAAGTCCATTCATTTAAGTATAAGTTGAACTATAGATGTCTAAATGAAACACTATAAAAAAATTATGTAAACCAGATTTATAAAGGATGAACATATTAAAAATTTGGCTTAAAATTCATTGCTAATTTATCACAGCAAAAATGCAAAGTCACCTCTATTGTAGATAAATATTATTTAAAATAACTGAGATGGAAATTATGATTTTCTGAATTAGGTAATAAGGGTTCGAGACACCTTGATTTCTTACTAAGGATTATTGTTAGACTCAATATATTTATTCATTCATATCGCAAGTACATGATATTATCAGTTTTAATGGGAGAAAATGTGTTTATAGATTATTGACCGAACCAATCGTCAATGATATTGCTTCTCAGATTAGACGAGCGTCAACTTGTGAGTGGATCTTTATGTATTTTTCATCCTTTTACACTATATTATAAAACATATTGTTTTATGTGTTGGAGATATGCCCTAGAACCAATTGTTTCATGTGGTTCAGGGATATCATTCCTTGTATATAAATATATTTTTGTAATTAATTGTAAAGCTGTTTACGATTAATAAAATGACATTTTTAACATTTTGCATTTACAGTTGCTTCATAAATAAATAATGCAGAACAAAATCGTGTGATGTATTATGGTGTCAAGACTTTGTCTATAAAGAGATTTAGATATGAGTACAGAGTTTTGATCTGAATACATTTAAATCAATTCCCGATTGAGGTGATGTCATATAGGTCTATCACATTGTACGACTAATATGTTTGATACTATTAAGGATTAGTATTGGATGTTAATAGTTGGGTGACGAGTCTCATCTCATAAGAGCATAAATATAAGTGATACATTGGAGAACGTGTTACTGGGCATGACTAAACGTGACGAATTATATGGGTAATTATCCATAGTCAATGATACGTCATACAACCTTACTAGTATACTACTAGTCCTTTGACCTGAGGTGTTATGGCAGCCATCTGTGCTAAGGTATATTGCTCACTTGTGTATATTGCATCGAGCTAGCCACGCCTGGTGAAAGAAGCTTGCTGGCAATGTGTTCTTAGTGAATGAGAACAGATGATGACCAAGATGGAATCTGTTGGCTCAAATGTTTGAGCTTGAGATCCTAAGTGGGGATGTCATACATGGGAATGAAATCTCTGGCTAATGTATGTGTTTCTGAATAGGTATTTTTGGATACAAGAATCTTGTATATGATTTGAAACCCTGTATATGAGTTGGGGTTTGACGATTCTATGACCCGCACTCGATCAGGAGTCAACAGCATAGGGACGTTACTACATGTACGTACGACTATATGTATTTATGTTGAATATTGATTCATTCATATCTAGGGATTATGGCATCTTGCTAGAGGTTGTTCATGATCATTGGGAACCTCGGTTACAAAGAGTTGTACCGAAGTGATGCGAAAGGATTCATATCTATCCATGTCCAGCTTACAGTAAACATCAGTGGTCACACACATAACAGTTACTTGATAATGATGGTAATTGCCATATATAATATTAATTAAGTTAGTTAAGGATATTATTAGAATATTTGATCGAATGACAATTTAATTCTTTATTATAAAGAATTAATTTCCTAGCTAAAACGTGCTAACATAAGAATGCATAGGAAATATTTCGGTAATAATTTGAATTACGTAAATATGATTTATATATATATATATATGAAAACTTGAAAAATATATGTTGTTACAAGGATATTAACAAATAAATGGTTTATTTATTAATGATTAAATAATTATTATGTGATTAAATGAATCTTTAGTTGACTAATGGCACCATGTGATGTTGCCAAGTATTAAAATTCTTGACTAGATATTGACCATTTATTTTGAATCAATTGTTAAGATTAATTCTTTAATAATGATTAAAAAAAGAAAAAGAAAAGCATCTTTTGTATTTAATGTTTGATAGTCAAACATTGAAATTGATTATTACATTTAATTATACATGATATGATATTAAAATGTAATCATATCATTTTGTTTTATATTGTATAAAATAAAATACTCTCTCTCTACGTTCTCTCACCTTTAGCAAATAATATAATTAATATAATTTATGTTAAGATATTTATGTTTTATTATATGAGTGAAATTGAATTGGATTTTGAAATCCATGGATAAGAAAAAGCCACTTGTCACCATTCTATTGTTTTAAGCGAAGTGAATGGATGAAAGGGCATATACATGTTTTTCGGTTTTCACAACAAAACAATTTGGCATTTGTGAACCTAAATAGTATTTTTCTTTTTCTCCCTTTGCCGAGAACACCATTGTTGAATGGTGAAGGATTATGTTTTGAACAAAATCCATAAGGAACAACCTGGTGTGTGTGACATGCCTCAAAGCTCACTGGAATAACAAGAGGAGCTTGTTCTGGAGGTGGACATTAAAGTATATGTACTTTATTTATGTTTATGCTTTGTTTAAATTGTTTAAAATTTAAAATGTACATATATACATGTCTATGGTCCTTAGGGAGCCTTTCCTCATGGCCTATATGATGGATGTGGCTCTCCTTCTCCCTTACGTGCTAGTGGTCACGCGCCCAGGAACCATTCTTGCACAACGCGTTTTTCCTCGCCATGTCACCGATTTCTGCCTTTTTTCATTATACACTAAGAAGTAGTTTTATATTTATAGATTTAGAATGATTGTGAATGAACGTTTTGTGGATTGCTAAATTTATGAGCATTTTAAAATGTTTAAGCACGTTTACATCCCATGAAGATTTATTTGAACTTATGTTGAATTCACGGTTTAAGACATGGATTTTGAAAATGGTCTTGATACCCATCCTTGGATTTTGTAAATGAAGGCAAAACCTTCAGAAACACAGAAAATGATGCTCTATTTTGCACTCGTAACAAAAGCGTAATGTACAAAATCGATTCTCGGGTGCGCTACCATCATTGAGAAGCCATGACCGTCTCATGGACAAGCGAAAAGGCTCCCAAACGGATCTAGACATGTACATATGTATATTTTAGGATTTAAAATAATTTTTAAATCCAAATGAGAAGTTAAGAAGCCGTACTCCTTGATTTGCAGTTTGGAACTGCAAGTCAATCTCCTTAACTTGCCTACAGGTGTATCCACACGCTGGGTTGGCGACAGTGGTTCCAGTTTTGTTATAGGATCATCAAGCTATGGGTTTGCTTAACCAAGCTAAACCAAAACTTTCTCTCTCTAGCCTTTGTCTTCTCTCTTCTAGTTTTTTTGGTTCAAAACCAAGCACCTATCATGACCTCTACCAAGGAATGGTTCTCACTTAAGTACATAGAGAATAGAAGAAGAAGAAGAAGCTCTCGATTCTATCTTTCTAGAGAAGGCGTAGCATTCAATGGTTAGACATAAGACTTAACACTTAAATCTTTCAATCAACAATCAAATTGCCCACTTGCTTGCCTATACAGTCGACTTTTTCCATCCACTTACCCACTTGCCTTTTCAATTATCAAATAAATAAAAGGCCATGTGTGATGAGAGAGAGAGAGAGAAAAAGAGTAATATATATATACATAATATATTATTACTTTAATAATATGCATATGTTATCAATATATATATCTTACACACATATATATATATTTATAGTAATGATTAAATATATATATATTACTTTAAAATATATATATATATATAATACAATATTATAATCATTACATATAAGATATTTTTATTATCTTATTACTTTAACCAATATTAAAGCATTATATCTTTATATATTAACATAATATCCATAAATCATATTTACATTATCCCATAATTATCCGAAACATTTCCCATGCATATGAGTGCTAGCTCGTCCTAATTAGAAAATTTATTATTTACAATAAAAAATCAATCTGCTATCCGATCAAAGTATCAGGACAATATCATTAACTAATTAATGATTATTGTACAATAGCAATTATCATCATCATCAAGTAACTAACTAATATGTGTAAACCCTTGGGTTCATTATGAGCTTGGCATGAGTAAATACAAACTTTTTTGTATTACTTTGATACAACTCTTTGTATCCAAAGTTCCCAATGACCATGAGTGACCTCTAGCAAGATATCATGACCCTCAGACACAATTGAGTGAATATATCGAATAAACCCGTATAGTCGTATGTACATGTAGTAAAGTTCTTCTACTGTTGACTCCCAATCGAGTGCGGGTCATGGTATTGTTAAACCCCTAACTCAATTATAGGATCAGAACATCAATCATATATAGGATTCATATATCCACGAAATATCTTTCTGGACATACATGTTTTGGCCAAAGACTTTATTCCCTTGTAAGATAGTTCCACCTAGGATCTTAAGCTCTAACACTTGAGCCAGCAGATTCTATCTTGGCCATCACTTATCCTCATACACTTAAATGCATTGCCAGCAAGGTTCTTTCACTAGGCGTAGCTAGCTTGATGTGATATACACAAGTGAATGATGTACATTAGTGCGGAGAACAGCCGTGACACCTCAGGTCAAAGGACTAGTGGTACACTAATACGGCTGTATGACGTATCATTAACTGTGGATAATCACTTATGTGATTTATCACGTTTGATCACATTCAGTAACACGTTCTCTAACGTATTACCCATGTTTATGCTATTGTGACATGAGACTTGTCAACCAACTATTAGCATCCAATACTAATCCTTACCAGCATCAAACATACTAGTCATGTAATGTCATATTCCCCCATATGCCATCACCTTAACCGGAAACTAATTTAGATTTATTTAAATCAAAACTTTGTACTCATATCTAAAACTTTTTGCAGATAGAATCTTGACATCATAATACATCACAAAATCTCATTCTGCATTTTATATACAATATAAACTCGCAAATGAATATGAAAAATGATATAAAAGCCATTTTATTAATCATAAAATAATTTACAATTAATTACATAAATATATATACATAAGAACGATATCTCTAAACTGTATGACACGATTGGTTTTAGGACATATCTCCAATAGTAAAACCGTTTGGGTTTATGATTTTGGTACATGATCAAAAATTTGTTTCAAAACAATATTTTAGAATGTGTTATTTTCTAAAAAGATTTTTGTCCTACGAGGCTAGAGATGTATTCTGCCTGTCTATGATATCATAGACCGAAATACCAGAGTTATGGCCTTTGTGACCCCCTATCTTAGAGATATGTTCTGATTGTTTGTGATATTATAGGCCAGGATATTAAAGCTATTGATTTTACCGTTTTTCGATAACATAGTTTTCAAACGTGATTTTATTACAGAGAGTTTTGTTTCACGTTGATATTTTTTTTAGTTTTATAATAATACAGGTCTCAAAGTGGCTATAATTACAGTAAGTTATGAATAGGATTTTGATTTTAAATTCGGCATTAAATTGATTTATGGCCGAACTTGATTTTTCTTTTTCGATTTATATATTTTAATATATTATGATATTGTAAGATCCCAAATTTGGGAATGTTACTGACAAGTAATAGAACCACTCTATCATCCTAAGCCTTACTCAACCTGTCTAAATATCAATGCAATACATGAATGCACAATGTATTTTATAAACATCCTTATGCAGCTTAAAGGGCGATACGCCTTCACTAGCACCATATACATTACAAATGCTTAAATTAAAATACATAATAGACTAAATATACATGATTAACCATGTTCATAAATAAAATATTCGATGTTAAACTGGACATCATGTGACTTAATGAATGATAAAACACTGTACATGTCATGGACTCGTTAACCCTGGTAACTATAATGTGAACCCTTTCCTTAACTCGTGTCTTTATGATACTGAATTAGCTTACTAGTCCCATGTTTCTACAAAATTGAAGTGTAGTGGGGTGAGTTTAAAGAGACTTAGTGAGTGGATATCACGATATAATAAAATATACAAATCAAAAAATTAAATTCTATTGTAATTGAATTAACTTATACTTAATAATCATAATCATATTCGAAATATACTGTAATTATAACCATTCTAAAAACTATATAGTCATGAAATAAAAATTGACATCAAATTTACAACTTTATGCTGTGATAAAACCGATTTCAGCACTGTTAATACATTCATAGAAATCTCTGGTATTGAAGAGCGTTACATATCATCATCCCCCTAAATACATCTCTACATTACTTTAGTATCTAGGGGCATTACATATTGTCATCCCTATAGATACATCTCTGTATTGCTCTAACATCTAGGAGCATTACGTATCGCCGTCCCCCTATATACATCTCTGTAATCACTGGTGTCTTAGGGCATTAAGTATTGTCGTCTCCCAAGTCACCATCATTGCTCTCAATAATGTAACATCTAAGGTGGGGAATCCAAGGGCGTTATGTATCATCGTTCCCTTGGTTTCGAATCAATAATTATACATATGCACATAATCATTAGAGGTAAAGCAACTTAAAAATTCTCAAATCATATCAAAAAACAATAACATAATTTTTCTTTTTTTGCTTTAATTGCATGAAATACATAAATCATATATATATATATATATATAAGTCAACCTCCAATCTCAATATCTCTTTCTCACTTATCATGGCCCAAACCACTACCTGTAATCTCATAATATTTGATATGTCCTCAACATTGTTGAAACAATTCCACAACCACAATGGTCATAAGTTTTCATATAGCCATAACCAAAGTAATTTAGAAAATTTGATTGGGTTTTGTACTCGCATAATTCCAACATGAATTTTTAAATAATTTTTTGAAAAATAATTGTCTACTCACGATCAATAAATAATCTCGGTATTCTTTCTCAAATAATACAACTTGAATCACAACTTATGGGTACATAATAACAACAATATGCGCAATTCAAGATTTTTTTGAGTCATGTCATAAAATGGCTTTTATATTCGTACTTTAATTTAATGGAATAAATCTTTTATATATAATAAACACATAATATTAACGTCCATTCTAAATTTTTCCCACCCTCAATACATCATTTATATCAACATCATATCTGGCTTCCTCCTAACCACAATCTCATCTAACTCACCAACGCTTCCATAATTAACTAATACATCAACCCATTATTTCTACATACGTACTCATGTTCGCAAAGATAATTATAAACATCACACTAAGGAAAATATGAGTATAAGTATTTTCACTCACCTATGTGCCTCAAAGGCCCACCATAGGCTACATGCTGTAACTACAATAATATCAGATGTATGTATAATGTATCGTACACATACATATACTTTGCCATCTTAGTGCCACATTACCTTTATATCAAACTTATAAACAAAATGTGGAATTAAATACCAATCCCCCAAGGGCCTTTTTCATAATTTAAACACTTTAATATCAATATAAAATAACCATAAAACAAGGCATTAAGCACTCTTAATCATCTCACACAAATTTGGCCAACCGAAAATCACAGCTAATCTAAATTTTGTCTAGATTTAAGCTCAATTCAACAATATATATATCTCAACCCTCTTATCAATTTTAAAAGGTTTCTTAAAACCTAGTAATGTAAGTTTGGAATCATTGTAAAATAATAGTAGTCCACTCATTTGTTGGAATTCAACTAACTCGCACCAAAGCACATTGGTGGCGCTCCAATCGACGATCTACAATATATGTACACTTTACTCTAGTCTACCTAAGTGATATTTACTACACAGCGAGTGACATTAAACTCGCACTGTACTAAATTAGTAATGCATTACTACCTAAATTTTTGACTGCGCACTCTATTATGAGTCTAATCTCTACAGCATTTTACAGATTTGGATTTCGGATCTGATTGTCAAGTTATGAATACCTAAGTGATGTTTACTGCACAGCGAGTGATTTTAAACTCGCACTGTGCTAAATCGACAATGTATCACAATTTAGATTTTTGGTGGTACACTTTATTATGGTTTAGTATCTACCACACTTTACGAATTCGGACTTCAAATTCAATCGCTTAAGTTATGACTGATTTTTGACACAAAACGCATTCCTATTTTGAATTTTTCTAGGAGTTCATCATAGAGTGTCTTGACCTAGTTTTTGGTTTATCATTCCCTTATATGCCTAGTTTTCTATGATTTTTACGGCTTGTCAATCCGAGGTTCGGAACTCGCTCAGTTTCCATTTTACCGAGCCTTGTTCACAATTTCAGTAACTAACACACACATACACACATATTGAATTCTATCTAAAACATCGCCGCCTCATATTTCGCTCAACTCCGTCACCATATATCATGAAATCACACTCTAATTTTACTTTTTTCATGCTTTAACACAGTCACATTACTTGTTAAATAACTAAATCATGCATTATCTCAATTATTCTATAACTAATAAAACCATTCTTGATCAACAAAACATGGTCTTTAAACCTTGTGTAAATTCATATACACCCACAAAGCTCTTAATCAAACAAAAGAAAGTATAAAGTTTCAATTAAACATATAATTCACGCATTTTTAAATAATTAAAAAGAACATCAAGATTCCGCTTCTTACCCATAACCATAGAATCTCTCAACGACGCATTCCATGTACAAACACCTGTACGAGAACTTTCATCGAACACCTTATCCGTATCTTCTATGGAACACCAACCCACTCACCCTCTATGTAATCACCACCACTGCCTATCATCACTATCTTTATATTTCATTACATATACATCTACGCGTTATAATTGTATTCAAATTTTCTAGAAATTTATAACACTCAATGTCGTAACTATCCCAAGCCAACAATCACATCAACACACATAACTTGAATTACAAAGAAAGAAAGTAACCTTACCTTTCCTTGTTGCTTGGAAACCAAGCTACTTCCTGTTTTCTCTCCTTTCTTCAATTTTCTTCACTTTGCCATTTTGATTTCTCCCGGTTCCTCTTTGATTCCCTCTTACCTGGCCAAACCCAATTTTTTCTTCTTTCTTGTATTCTTCTTCTTCATGTGTTGCTTAATTTGGCCAAGCTTTCCTTGTTTCCTTGTTTTCTTTCTTCTTCTCTCTTTAGGTCTCTCTCTCTCTCTCTCTCTCAGCTTTACTTCATTCTCTCTTTCGCAAATCTTCCTTCCGGTTCTTTCTTCTCTTCTTTAGCTTTCCCGTTCTCTCTCTCTCTCTCTCTCTCTCTCTCTCTCTCTCTCAATTTTCTTTTAAAATGGCCAAGTCTTCCCTTTCTAGTTCTTCTTCACTCTTTTTCTTTCCGGCTAAAACCCCTTCTCTTCATTTTTCTTGTCATTGGCCTCACTCTACCTTTTCCTTCTCTCACGGGTTCTTTACTCTTCTCTTACTCCCTCTCTCAATTTTTTGTTAAGTTAATGAGCTAAAGACAATAAATGAAGCCAAATGAAAGAAAATAAAACAAATGGGTTACTTATTTACATTACATGGGCTGGCCATTAAAGAATAATGGGCTTAATTTGGGCCCTATTTTTTTATTCATTTAGGCTTGTGTTACTTATTCATTTTCCAAACACCAATTACAAATTTAATTTGCCTAAAATTATTAATTAAATGGGCTTGTTTTTTATTTATTTTTTAAGCCCAAATTGAAATTGTAATAACCAAAATTATTAACTCACTTTTTAAATTATATATCTGTTATATTCGAAAAAAATTTTATCCTGGTCACCAACACTTTACTGTAATTATTAGAAAAAATTTCAGTCATTACAGATATCCACTCATTAGGTCGTTTCAGACTCACCCCTTCACATTTTTAGTTTTGCAGGTCAGACTGTTAGTTAGAGAGAAAAAGAGAGGATTCAGTACAACAGAGATATAAACAGAGGAACAGGTAAACATTGTAGTTACTAGGGCATTTGGGTCTGTCATGCATAGAGAGTCTTGTATATTATAGATGAAGTTATTGAACAGAACACAAACTCAAGCATGCTCTATTTTGCAGTGCAGCTGAAGTGCGACGCATGAAATGGATTTCCAGG
>JAXCLQ010063779.1:0-15637 GCA_035584115.1 Cedrela odorata | reverse complement strand
CTTATAAATTCACCTTATATTATTTCTTAAAATTCTAACACTTGATACTTTAACAAGTTTATTTACAATCCTAGCTATGATTCCTATAAAAGAAATTACGGGTATCACAATATTAACTACAACAGTTTTGATACCCCTCCAGGAATGCATCAGGTAGAACCTAGAGAAATATCTGAATTGCCGAACAATTATGAAGATGGCGAAAGAAGGGAAGACTCGCAGATTTTGGGTAGAAGACCAGTTTTTATGGATGAAGGGCAGTTGCTTATATGTTCCAAAAGCTGAAGATTTACGGAGAACTCTTATGAAGGAGTGTCACGACACCTTATAGGCGGGTCATCTAGAATGGCAAAGAACTTAAGCCTTTGTTAAAGCAAGGGTATTATTGGTCACAGATGCGAGATGATGTGGCGAAGTATACCAAGACTTGCCTTGTCTGCCAATAAGATAAGGTAGAGAAACTGAAGACCGCATGATTACTCGAGCCACTGAATGTGCCAAGTCGACTGTGGGAAAGTGTCTCACTTAACTTTATCACCAACCTTCCGAAGATTGGTGACTTAACTTATATTTTAGTGGTTGTTGATAGGTTCTCTAAATATGTACCATTCATTCCAGCCCCAAAATACTGCAGAGTAAAGGAAATGGTGAGATTATTCTTCAAGCACGTGGTGAAGTATTGGGGGGTACCATAGCACATTGTGAGCGACCAAGACCCCAAATTTGTTGGAACATTTTAGTCCAAATTATTTAATCTTCTTGGGTCGTAGCTTGATATCTCATCAAGTTATCATCCATATTTTATCAATGCCAACCAGAAAATTCGGTGCAATTACTTGACATAACACAATTTTGCTTCAATGCAAGGAAGAGCTCAGCGACAAACTGAAGTTTCTTTGAAGTAGTGACGGGATAACAACCACTTTTACCTCACACAATCATGGAGTATAAGGGAAAGGTCCCTCGGGCTTTTAATTTCACCAAAGAATGGAGAACCAATGTTAAAATAGCTCGAGCCTATTTAGAAAAAGCCTCCGGTAAGATGAAGAAGTGGGCATACAAAAATAGAAGACAGCTATAGTTCAAGCCTGAAGACCTGGTGTTAATTAAATTGATTGTAGAACAGATTCGCTTTCAGGGGAGTTAAGATCAAAGATTAGTGTGGAAGTATGAAGGTCCAGTTCCAATCATTGCCAAAGTAAGGAAGACTTCTTACAAGGTCGAGATGCCAACCTGGATGAAGATATACTCAGTCTTTCATGTTAGCATATTGAAACCATACCACGCAGACAAGAAGGATTTTGCGAGCAACTAACCAGTAAGAAAGAAGATCAAGGAGCAACCACGGAAGAAGCCTATCGAAAAAGTTGAAGAAATTCTAGTAGAAAGACAAGTGAATGGTAAGGGAAGACTACGCTACAAGGAGTTTCTTGTGAAGTGGAAGGGCTTTAAAGAAGAAAAAGCTAGCTAAGAGAAAGTTGAAAAATTAGAGCCATTTCAGCAGAAGATTGAAGACTTCAACTGTAACACCCGTGATTTTCTTTGTAGAACTCATATTTATTAAGCAATGATATAAAGTGAATGTATGAAGGTATTTTGTAAGTTTGAAAAATGTAGTAGACATAAAGGGTAGAAATGAAAATTTTATTGTTAACAATGTCATTTTTGAAATTTTATATTATGGATTAAAATAAAATAAAGTGGGCCAAGAATATAATATATATGTATATGTATATGTATTAGGCCTAATTTAATTAGTTAGGCCCAAACCCAATTAGTTATATCTAAGCCTAACTATTTAAGTTCAACCTCAAGTCTAAGTTTATATTACTTAAGCCCAAGCCTAAGCTTAAGTTTATATTATTTAAGCCTAAGCCCAAGCCCAAGTTTATATATATGTATATAATAAAGTAAAATAAATAATTAAATAAATAAAATATTAATTTTTGGCCAAAATTCTCTACACAATCCTAACCATCCATTTGCTTTAATCTAAATTATCCACTTGGCACAATTTTAAGCATGTTTTGTAAAAGGGTAAACATGAGCTATGTTAGTAGAAAATGAAGTGGCTATATGTGGTCCTTTGGATTGGTGGAATTAACCTTAACCATCCATGTGTTTAAGTAATTAGAATTAATTAATAATTGATGAAAATTAGGTGAAAAAATGAGAGCCATTGGATTTGATTAAAGTAATCTAAGTCATCCATGTGTTTTTATTAATTAAATTAATTAATATTTGATATTAGTTAGTAAAGAATGTGGTGGCTAAATGTGGTACATTGAATTAGTTGAATGGATCCTAGCCCTCCATATGTTGATGAGTTAAAATGTTAGCTTTTAACATTTCAAAATTGAAATGAAAGAAGGCCTTTACGTGAGAGAAGAGAATGCAATTAGAGAAGTGAAGAAAAAGGGAAGGAAGGAAAAGAAAGAAAAAGATAAAGGAATTTTAATCACTTTGTGAGTTTTCAATATTAATTGATGTAAAATATTATGATTTTATATTTGCTAAACTTAGAGCATTGTTAGAAAGTATATTATTAGAATTTATATTTTTAGTTTAGGTTGTAATTTGGGGAGTTAGATATGAATAATGTTCTATATGTATTTAAAATAAATATTGTTATTATCATATTGTTGTAATTGTGTAAATTGGTGGTTATAATGGTGGAAGTTATATTGTTAATGCTAGATTGTAATAGAAAATTAGTATTATTTTAGTATAGCATGCTTAGTAAATTGAATTAATTATAGTAGGAAATTAGAGTTCTTTTAATTAGAATTGTAGTATTTTGGTGTAGCATGAATTGAATTAAATGATAGTAAGGAATTAGAGATAGATAAATTGATATTGTTAATATTAATTGAAGTATGGAAATTGGAAATGGATATTGTGTTAATTGGTGGAAAATTAAATGATGAATAAAAAAAATGGAAGTGTAATAATAAATGTATATATATGTGTGTGTGTCTCTGTGTGTGTGTGTATGTGTGTGTTTGTGAGTGTGTGTGTGTGTGTATATGTGTGTGTAAGTAAGTGGATATTACTTGTGGATTTGGAATGATGTAATTGTAAATTGGAATTGAATCTCGGTGATTTCAGTATACCGAGTTTGTATATAATGATTATAAATATTTAGAATTTGATAATATGGGTCTTACTAAAAAATAAATTGGAGAAAAATGGCAACACTTAATGAATTCAAAAAATTTTCGCCAAATGTGTGTGTTTCTGAAAGTTATATATGTACAAGTATAGATATGTATAAAATGAAAGAATGGCGTGAATATGGTAATAAGTCTATGTTAAGAATTCATAAAGTGTCGAGTTTGGGAAATATGAACGTCGTAGGAATGTAATGACGAGTATAAATATGTGACTGAAATAGATTGTATTAATTTGTTTTAGGTACGCAACATTAATATAAGAACATACTAGGAAAGAGCAGGAACAAAAGTAAGTAGATCATGCATGTATTTTAATGTTTTGTAACTTTGCGATATTCAATATTATGATGAAAAATATGATTTGAATGTTTGGTACGCCAATATAATTTTATTAGATGATTAGTGAAATGTTTGTGAATTTGAATATTTATGCCGATATTGCATTTACAAAATAATTATGAAATGTTGTCGATTTGTAAAATATTTGAATAAAATACATGTTATGGCTCAGTCATTAGTATGTTATTCTGACCTAACTGGGTCTCGTGTTAAATACGAGGCTTGCAGGCTAATAAGAATTCTGTTTAACGAGTCGTGCGCGTTTCTGTTATATGAATATGAAAATGACCACTATATGTGAAATACGTAATTATGTTCTGAATACAGGTTACCATAGGTGCAGGTGACACTAACTGACTATGCCGTTTTGAATGTGTTTATGTTATGAATCAATTCTGTATTTGGAAAAATTTGAAAATAATTTGATTATTTAAACTTTTACGTTATTTTCTGCATCAACTTATAAAAACACACATGATATGCTTACTGAGATTTATATCTCACTCTTTATTGAAAATTTATATTTTTCAGATAATAATATATAAAGGTGACAAGAGGCGCAAGCAAGGGTATTAGGCATATTTTAAAGTTTTTGGATATATGTAATTGTAGGTTAGCTAAGTAATGTATATAAACTTGTATGCATAATAACTTTTGTAAATTGAACTATGTAGAACTTGCGTAATAAAAGTAGTGCATTGTATATTAAATGTGAGATTGGTATTTGAGGTTAAAAGTAAATAAAGGAGTGTGACATTTAGTGGTATTAGAGTTTAGGTTATGATTCTATCTTAAGATTAATTAGGAAGCATAGGAAAAATGTATATAAAATATACATATATACATATATGTATATATATATGTAATAGTAATATAATAATAAATATTTAACAATTATTGTTTAATTGAGTATAATTGCGAATATTTTGTGGGATTTAATCTTGTTTCATTTTGGAAGTAAATGGCTAGAACTAAATACGACCTATGGACATGTGTTGATAGAAAAGAACAATGAGCTTTAGGAGGTGTTCTTGTGAAAGACTTGAGAAAACTTTGGGTGGACAAAAATAGAGCGAGAGTGAGTGCTAATTATCATAAAGGGTATCAAGGAAGAAACATGTGGTTTTCAGAAACTGATCCAGGTCCGGCAGTTTTTGAGGAAGTTAAGAATGATGCACTTAAGGGCTTAAGAGTTTATGGTAATAGAGTGAATCAGAATAAACTTATAGTCCGGCGTATACATTAGATAAGGAGGTATAATAATGTTTTTAAAACCTCAAAAAGTTGGGCAAGAAGAGTAGATAAAAGCTTAAGGGGTGAGAGTACTAGGATAAGACCAGTAACATTGGCACCTTTTTCTTCTAAGGTAAAAAAGCATTTTAAACCGTCAAAGATAGTGAGGGATCCGAATGACTAGTGGAGTGTTGGGCCTAACCCTACTAGGATGTTTTATAAGTAGATATGTATATATACTTTAATCTTTTTTGTAATTATAACTTTAGTTATGTGGGTTGTTCTTTTTATTGTATATTTATGTAGCCCTTTTAAAAAGATCATAAATTTTTGTAGTTAATGTAAGAATAATCTTGTTATATTATAATATAATGATATATAACATGTTGTTGTACTATACTTTGCATTGAGGAATTGTTAGATTGTGTTATATCTATTCTTTAGCAAAGTGTAAATTAATAAGAATTCTAATGTGTGGTTGTATTCCTTAAATATTAATAACTTATATATCTCTAATATAGTTATTTCGACAGAGGAGAATGTCTCGTAGAGAAAAATCAAAAGCTAATGCATCTAGTTCAAAGGCCCCTCGGAATGTTAATAGAGCTGGAGAGCCGGCAAGGAATGCTGGAGATGAGAATCCTATCATTAACATGATGATGAAGATGATGGAACAACAAAATAAATTAATTGAGAGTATTACTCAAAGTAGTGACGCCCTAAGAAGTGAAAAGAGTGGGAACCGACTAAATGGCAAAGAGCATAATAATAGGGTAGTAACTTTGGAGCAATTTAAGAAGTTGGATCCGCCTATATTTAAAAGGAGCGTAAATCCAATGGTGACGAAAGTATGCATTAAGCAAATGGAGAAAATATTTATAGCTCTCGGTTGTAGTGAGGAGTAAAAAGTAGTGTTTGCTTCATTTGTATTACAAAGAGAAGCAGATCACTAGTGGGAGTTCAAAGCTAGACTACTAAGAACTCGATTGGAAGGAAGACCTATTACGTGGGAGTTATTTGAGGAAGCTTTCTTAGAGAAGTATTTCCCATAACGGGTCAGAGATAATAAAGATGCAAATTTCCTAAGACTAGCATAGGGAGATAAATCAGCGATGGAATACGAGGCAGAATTTATAGCTTTGTCTCGATTTGCTACGACCTTAGTTGCAAATGAGCAAAGTAAATATAAGCATTTCCTCGAAAGGTTTTGTCCAGCAATCAAGTCGCGGTTATCCATCCTGAAATTGAACGTGTATGCAGATTTGGTAAATTGAACAATTATTGCAAAAAGAGATTTCACGAAGTCTCAAAAAGCTCAGGAATAGTTCATTAGGAAGAGAGAAGATGTGAGGCAAGAGGGTAGTAGTAGCAAAACACAAAGACCTCCATCTCAGCGAAGTAATGGAGGTAAACCTGTTCCGAGATGAGTTAATTTTAGAGATATGGGCAATAACAGGCAAGTAATGCAGAGGATGCTTACTCCTTATGAATCTTATGGGAAATTCCATCTTGGAATTTGCCATAGAGTGTTAGAAACTTGCTTTAATTGCGGAAAGTAAGGGCATACAATCAAAAACCATCCGAATAGACAGGTGGATATTAGAGATAGTAGAGTAGGAAACCAAAACAAGAAGCAGAAGGTATTGCGATGTGTGTATGCTCTCACCAAGCAGGATGCATAAGCATAGAACAAAGTGGCAACAAGTACACTGACTCTTTTTAATAAAGAAGCTAAAGTATTGTTTGATCCTGATGCTACCCATTCCTTCGTGTTATGTGCATTTGGTTATTTTTCTAATAAACATCCTAAATCTTTGAAGTATGTGATGTCTGTTGCCACACCTATGAGTGAAAGTGTGATGATATAACAAGTTTACCAAGCCTGTAAAATTAGTATGGGGGAGCAAGAATTTATTGTAAATTTATTTCCTCTTGAGATGTGTGATTTTGATGTTATTCTAGAAATGGATTGACTAGTCGCTTATCATGCAGTAATAAACTGTTTTACTAAGGAAGTAGTGTTTAACATTCCAAGTCAACCAGAATTCAGTTTTAGGGGAAAATGATCAGTGGTGAGTAAAGGGTTGATAAGTGTAATTAAAGCTACTAAGTTATTAGAAAAATGGTGTAAAGGTTTCTTAGCCTATATAGTTAAGGAGGTGAGATTGAGGTGTGTGTGGAGGATATTTCTATAGTATCAGAATTTCGAGATATGTTTCCAAAGGATTTGCTCGGGTTACCTCCTGAAAGGGAGATTGAGTTTGGTATTGAGTTAGCATCGGGTACATTATCCATTTCTATAACACCATATAGAATGATGTCTATGGAATTAAAGGAATTAAAGAGTCAATTGTAGGAATTGTTAGATAAAGGTTTTGTACGACTTAGCATTTCACCTTGGGGTGCTCTGATGTTATTTGTTAAGAAGAAAGATGGCACCCTAAGATTGTGTATTGATTATAGGAGATTGAATTAAGTCACAATAAGAATAAGTATCCTTTGCCTCAAATTGATGATTTGTTTGACCAGTTGCAAGGAGCGAGTGTATTTTTCAAAATTGATTTGAGGTCGGGATATTATCATATCGAAGTTAAGAATGAGGATGTGTCAAAGACTGCTTTCTGTACTCAGTATGGACATTATAAATTTTTGGTGATGCTTTTTGGGTTAACAAATGTCCTAGCCATCTTTATGGATTTAATGAATAGGGTGTTTCAGCCATACTTTGATTAATTTGTGATTGTATTTATTGATGATATATTGGTATATTCGAAGAGTGATGATGATCATAAGGAACACTTGAGGATAGTGCTTCAAACCCTTAAGGAAAAAAAGTTGTATGCTAAGTTTAAGAAATGTGAATTCTGGCAGAAACAAGTAGTGTTTTGGGGCATATGGTGAATAACAATGGGATATCTATTGATCCAGCTAAAGTTGAAACAATAGTTAATTGGGAGCGACCTTCAACAATCACGGAAGTAAGGGTTTAACGAGATATTACCGAAGATTTGTGGAAGGCTTTGCTAGGTTAGCTTCACCCTTGACAAAGCTAACTTGGAAAGATACAAAATTTATATGGAGTGAGAAATGTGAAAGAAGTTTTCAAGAGCTTAAGAATCCTTTGATGACGGCACTGGTTTTGACAATTCTATCTAGTGATGAAGGATATGTAATATATAGTGATGCATCGAGGAAAGGTATAGGTTATGTATTGATGCAACATGGGAAGGTTGTAGCTTATGCTTCTAGGAAGCTTAAGGATCATGAGCAAAACTACCCTACTCATAATTTAAAATTAGCAGCAATGGTTTTTACCCTAAAAATTTGGAGGCATTATTTGAATGGGGAAACATGGAAAATTTTTACATACCATAAAAGCTTAAAGTATTTGTTTACTCAGAAAGAGTTGAACTTGAGGCAAAGGAGATGGTTGAAATTAGTGAAGGACTATAATTGTATAATTAATTATCATCTTAGAAAAGTAAATGTAGTGTCTGATGCCTTGAGTCGGAAGTCTTCGGGATGGCTAGCCATACTTATAACCACTCAGAAGCAGATTTTGTTAGACCTTGATAGAAATCAAATTAAAGTAGTAAGAAAGGCTGACAACTCATATATGACCCATTTGACAATGCAACTAACATTAATCCAAAGAATTAATGATGATCAGAAGGCGGATCAGTACTTGAAGAAGGTCTCGGAAGAAGTTTCAGGAGATGGAAGAAGGGGGTTTGCAATAATTGAGGACGGGGCATTTTATTTTGAAAACAGACTTTGTGTGCCTAGAGAAGATGGTCTACAACAAGAAATTCTTAATAAAGCCTATAACTCTCAGTATACTATTCATCCAAGTAGCACAAAGATGTATAAAGATCTTCGCACTAGATTTTGGTGGTCTAATATGAAACTTAATGTTACATGATTTGTATAGTAATGTTTGACTTGTCAGCAGGTTAAAGCGGAACATTAGAGACCATCAGGTTTGTTAAGGCCGTTGATAGTGCCAGAGTGAAAATGGAAACGCATAGCTATGGATTTTGTTGTGGGATTACCAAGAACTCCTAGAGTTACAACCAATATAAGTAATTATGGATAGGTTGACGAAATCAGCACATTTCTTTCCTGTGCATACCATTTACTCGATGGATAGGTATGCACAATTGTATTTTAAAGAAATTGTTAGGTTACATGGGGTGCTTGTTTCTATTGTTTTGGATAGAGATCCACGATTTACCTTTAAATTTTGAAAGAGTTTACATATGGCTATAGGTACCAAATTAAACTTTAGTACTACTTTTCACTCACAAACTAACGGACAATTGGAAAGAACTATTCAGATTCTAGAAGATATGTTGCAGGCATACATATTGAATTTCAAAGGTAGTTAGGATGAATATATATCATTAGTGGAGTTTGTGTATAACAATAGTTTTTAATCAACTATTGGCAAAGCTCCATATGAAGCACTATATGGACGAAAGTGTAGATCGCTACTTTATTGGGATGAGGTTGAAGAAAGGAAAGTTTTGGGGCTAGAAATTGTTCAACAAACATGTGAAGTGGTCAAGAAAATAAAAGAAAGAATGAAAACTACTCAGGGTAGACAAAAGAGTTATGCTATATCCTAAGAAAGCCTTTGGAGTTTGTTGAGGGAGAAAAGGTATTTCTTAAAGTAGGTCCAATGAAAGAAGTTATGAGGTTTGGTAAGAAAAGGAAGTTAAGCTCTAGGTTTATTGGTCTGTTTGAGATTTTAGAAAGAGTAAGGGATGTAGCTTATTGACTTGCCTTTCCACCATCATTGTTTGGAGTACATAATGTATTTCATGTATCAATGTTACGCAAATACATTGCTAATCCTACACATAGGCTGAGTTATAAACCACTTCAGCTTAGAGAAGATCTGACTTATGAAGAGGTTTCTGTTCAAATTTTAGACCATAAGGATCAACAATTACGTTCCAGAAAGATCCGTTTAGTGAAAGTGCTTTAGAGGAATCACGATGTAGAGGAAGCCACATGGGAACAAGAAGCGAAAATGTGAGAAAGATATCCTCAACTTTTCCAATGAAGAAGAGAAGGCTTATTAAATTTTAAAGACAAAAATTTTGTAAGGGAGAGTTGTAACACCTATGATTTCCTTTTTACATCTTATAATTATTAAGCAATAATATAAGGTAAATGTATAAAGGTATTTTTATAAGTTTGGAAAATATACTAGACATGAAGGGTAGAAATAAAAATTTTATTGTTAACAAAGTTATTTTTAAAATTTTAGATTATAGATTAAAATAAAATTAAGTGGGTCAAGAATATAATATATATATATATATGTATGTATATATGTATTGAGCAAAATTTAATTAGTTAGACCCAAACCGAATTTGTTATATCCAATCCCAATTGTTTAAGCCCAAGCCTAAGCTTAAGATTAAATTATTGAAACCCAAGTCCAAGCCCAAGTTTATATATGTATATATAAAATAAAATAAAATAAAATAATTAAATGAATAAAATATTAAATTTTAACCAAAATTCTCTACATAATCCTAACCATCGATTTGCTTTAATTTAAACCATCCACTTGACACAATTCTAAGCATATTTTTTAAAATGATAAATATGAGCTATGTTAACAAAAAATAAGATGGCTAAATGTGGTTCCTTTGATTGATGGAATTAATCTTAATTATCTATATGTTTAAATAATTAGAATTAATTAATAATTGATAGAAATTTGGTGAAAAAATGAGAGTCATTGGATTTAATTAAAGTATTCTAAGTCATCCATGTGTTTTTATTAATTAAATTAATTAATATTTAATGTTAGTTAGTGGAGAATGTGGTGGCTAAATGTGATGCATTGGATTAGTTGAATGGATCCTAAGTCTCCATGCGTTGATTAGTTAAAATGTTAGCTTTTAACATTTCAAAATTGAAATAAAAGAAGGTCTTAACATGAGAGAAAAGAGGCAATTAAAGAAGTGAAGAAAAGGGGAAGGAAGGAAAAGAAATAAAAAGAGAAAGGAATTTTAATCACTTTGTGAGTTTTCAAATATTAATTGATGTAAAATATTATGATTTTATGTTTGCTAAAGTTAGAATATTGTTAGAAAGTATATTATTAGAATTTATATTATTAGTTTAGGTTGTAATTTTGGGAGTTAGATATGAGTAATGTTCTATATGTATCTAAAATGAATATTTTTATTATCATATTGTTGTAATTGTGTAAATTGGTGGTTATAATGGTGGAAGTTATATTGTTAATGCTAGATTGTAATAGAAAATTAGTATTATTTTAGTGTAGCATACTTAGTAATTGAATTAATTGTAGTAGGAAATTAGAGTTCTTTTAATTAGAATTGTAGTATTTTGGTGTAGTATGAATTGAATTAAATGGTAGTAGAGAATTAGAGATAGATAAATTAATATTGTTAATGTTAAATTGAAGTATGAAAATTGGAAATGGATATTGTGTTAATTGGTGGAAAATTGAATGATGAAGAAAAGAATGGAAGTGTAATAATAAATGTATATGTGTGTGTGTGTGTGTGTGTGTGTGTAAGTGGATGTTACTTGTGGATTTGGAATGACGTAATTGTGAATTGGAATTGAATCTCAGCGATTTCGATAGGCCGAGTTTGTATGTAATAATTTGGAGTGTTTAGAATTTGATAATGCGGGTGTTGTCGGAAAATGAATTGGTAAAAAACGGCAACACTTGATAAATTTGAAAATTTTCCTCTAAATGTGTGTGCTTGTGAAAGTTATATATGTACAAGTATAGATATGTATAAAATAATAAGTCTATATTAAGAATTCATAAAGTGTCAAGTTTGGAAAAAATGAATGTCGTAGGAATGTAGTGACGAGTATAAATGTGTGACTGAAATAGATTGTGTCAACTTATTTTAGGCACAGAACATTAATATATGAACACATTCGGGAAGAACGGGAACAAAAGTAAGTAGATCATGTATGCATTTTAATATTTAGAAACTCTACGATATTCAATATTATGATGAAAAATGTAATTTTAATGTTTGGTACGCCAATGCGATCTTATGTGATGATTAATGAAATGTTTGTAAATTTGAATGTTTACGCCAATATCGCATTTACAAAATAATTATGAAATGTTGTCCATGCGTGAAATATTTAAATAAAATACATGTTATGGCTTAGTCATTAGTATGTTATTCTGACTTAGCTAGGTCTCATATTAATTGTGAGACTCGCAGACTAGTAAGAATTATGTTTAACTCATCGTGCGCGTTTCTGTTATATGAATATAAAAATGACCACTATATGTGAAACACGTAATTATGTTCTAAATCCGGGTCACCGTGGGTGCAGACAACACTAACTAACTAAGTTGTTTTGAATGTGTTTATATTATGAATCAATTCTATGTGTTTGGAAAAGTTTGAAAATGCTTTGATTGTTTAAACTTTTATGTTTGTTCTGCATCGACTTATAAAACATGCATGATATGCTTATTGAGATTTGTATGTCACTCTTTTTTAAAAAATTCTATTTTTCAAATAATAGAACATAAAGGTGACAAGGGACGCAAGCGAGGGTATTAGGCATACTTTAAAGTTTTTAGATATATGTAATTGTAGGTTATCTAAGTAATGTGTATAGACTTGTATGCATAATAACTTTTGTAAATTGAACTATGTAGAACTTGTGTAATAAAAATAGTGCATTGTATATTAAATATGAGATTGGTATTTGAGGTTAAAAGTAAGCAAAGGGGTATGATATCAAGACAGTGCAATCTTTGAGGACGCCAATAGATTAGGCAGGGGAGGGTGTAAAAGTTACCCATATTTGTTCGTCCATAGCCAACTAATAAGCTCATGGCCGCAAATCAAGGAGGCACCAATGGGGCCTTATTATGTACTCCTTCATCCTTGGAATTAATGAAAAAAATATCTTGCATTGATTATTCAACCTTGTTTTTCCGATGTGTTGTAATGCTTGTTTGTTCAATACTTATTTGTTCATTGATTGCTTGTATGTTACTTACTTGCTTGTTATGTATTTAATTAATGTTGCCTCGAATTGTGTTTCTAGACAATATTTGCTTGCTTCCGATTATTGTCTTTTACTTGCTTACGTTTGTAGACAATAAACATACTTGTGCTTGTTGCGTGTAGATTTGTTTAGGTTGACTCACTAGTTCAACGCGTTAATAAGTGCTGCACGGATCCGAATTTCGTCTAAGAGAAAAATTAGCCCGTAACACAATGCATAGCCATATGTTTGACCCTTAACATTGAGGCGCTCAACAATGCGAGGGAGTGTGCACAATCAAAAGATTTTAGTCTCAAACTCTTGGTTAGAAGGTTACAAAAAAGAGTAAGAGGCAATGCTCTCTGTGAATTGAGATGAGGGTATTTAAAGTTGAATACTTTAAAGTCTTAATACTTTAAAGTTGAATTTGAGACTGTGAAGGTGGCTTAAGGCAATTAAAGGTTATAACATGATTATTGAGCACTAGTTCAAAAAAAAAAAACTAAAGTAATGATAGTTGCTTTAATTATAAAATCTTTAGATACCTTAGCATTTGTTCAAGGAGCATATATGCCCTTGTGGGTAGAATTGAAAGTTTTGTTTATAACCCTAAGTTATGATAATATCGGGGTCATAATAGCTAATTTTGTGATGAGACCCAGGTTGGTGGATTTGATTAGGGAAAAGTAGGTGTAAAATAATAATTTAGCCAAGGTATGATTAGGCATGCATTATCAAGTTTTAAGGTAGTTAAGATATATACATAAGTTGAATTGAATTTATATATGTAATAATAGTTATCCAGCTAGTATTAGCATGGCTTTGTATTAAGCCTTACACGGTGGAGAATGATAAATACTTCTATATTAAGGTGAAGTTGGTGAAAGAATGTTAGAGAAAGTGGAATTAATAGAGTTCATCACTGAGAATAATAAGATCATTCAAAAGAGCATGAAGGTGGCATAAGACAGACAGAAGTCTCATGATGATCACAGACAAGAGCTCTAAAAGTAAAATTAACTACATAACATATTAGAGAGTGTCGCCTTGGAAAAGGTTGACTCATTTTCGAAATTAAGGAAAGTTTTATCCTTGACTTAAGCAGGTCGTACGAAATAGTAAAATATGTTGGCACAGTAGCTTACTAATTGGAATTACCATCAGACTTGGTAATAAATCATAATGTGTTTCATGTTTCATGGTTAAAGAAGTACGTGTCAGATCCTTAACACATTTTAGAGACACTTCAAGTAAAGTTGAAAAGTGATCTAAATCATGATATTTAACCAAGGAGGATAGTTGATCAACGATATCGAGTATTGTAGAGTAAGGTCGTTCCAAGGTAAAAGATGTGTAGGGTGGTATGCAAATGTCAGAGCATTATCTTTTTACTATAATATTTTGTTGGTGCATGTTTTTAGAGGCTGTGGATGTCAGTGGTTTCTAATATATGACTTCCCATACACGAAATTTATATTGATTTGTTGGATAGCTTTTGAAGAAGTTGATGATCAAGTAAATTAATTAGAAATTGATTAACTAGTACCTTGTGAGAATGACATTGTAATATATATATTGGATTGTTTTATGACATTTCATTCATTGATGAATCTTCTTATGTATCTTCCTTGTAAGCAGAGATTTTATTTATAAATCAAGTCTCAGTGATTATGACTCTGTGCGGTTTTATCAAAAGTTGTGCAAGATTTAGTATATATCTATATGATGTATTAATTAAAATAATAAAAAATTGAAGTTTTAGCTAATATCATGTTATCATGTAAGTCATGGAAATTATTTATAAATTGGATTATATGATGATGTTGCTGAATCCTTTTGATAATGCAATCCTAAAATATTTTAGGACTCTTTCAGAGAATAATTATTTGATTATTGTGTGGTGTATTGATATTAGTAGATATAGACTTGCAATTGGATAATTTCTAAGTTATTATGGTAACTTGAATTAATTTCATTGATATACACATATCCATTGAGATTTATGAGGTTGCTTTCAAGTATATGAGTTTTGGAGTATGTTGGAACGTTTGGAAATTTTAAAGTATTTTATGTTAAATTATAGGTTAGTTTTGTCCAAATTATAAGGGAAACTCTGCCGAAATTTTCTTAGCAATACATCAATAAGTTATACAATTGATTCTCATTAAAGAATCAAGACAATTATAATAAAGTTGGATTATATTATAAAAACAATGTCTCTGATACGTTAGATTTAGATCTTAGACATATATATATATATATATACACACAACATACATGTTGTATGTTATATCGACCTTAGTCAATTTGTAATATATGAAATTTTGTAGAAGTTATTCATAAGTTCTATTATATCATAGAATAAGGGATGATAACAGTAAAGTTTAAGTATCGTACAGACTTTAAGCTTAAATATAACGATTAGACTATAAGTTAATAAGATCTATGATTTAAGATTATACGATTTTATGGGAACTGACTATTGAAGTTTCTTAGTTGAAGTATGAATTATTAGGAATAATATTTATTACTACCATTAATGAATGCATATTAGAAGAATAAATTCATTAATTATATATTAATTTAGCTAAATTACCATACATTTCGAATAGTAGTGGTAATTGCAATAAGTTTAATCAAGTGTGCCATTTCAATTACCTGCATTGTGGTGATTCCATAAGATGGTTATTATAGGTAAATGTAATGGATATTAATTGAATTATATGTGATGAATAAGATACTTATCAAATTTCGAGAACGAAATTTTTGTAAGAAGGAAAGAATTGTAACGCTCGCAATTTTGAAAATTTGTAATTGTAGCATCTGCAGTATTTAGAAAATTTAATCGAATAATTTGATATTATTTGATT
>JAXCLQ010063768.1:0-15641 GCA_035584115.1 Cedrela odorata | reverse complement strand
ATGCAAAATGATATAGATGCCATTTTATTAATCATAAACTAATTTACAATAATTTACAAAAATTATTTATATATACACAAAGATGATATCCCTAGACCGTATGATACGATTGGTTCTAGGGCATATTTCCAACAGTATACCGACAAATGTCTCGAGGGATAGTTTCCTGGTGAGCTCAAATATTTTTTATTTAAGCATCCATAGATATTGTTTATGAAATTAGTTTTAGCATGTTATTATATATGATGAAATGATTTTCAATTTTAAATAAATTTTATATTTCTTGTGTTAAAAGGTTGGTACTTTTACTCATCTTATTTTATAATTTTCAGATTTATTACTTTTCATTTATTTATTGAGTGATACTCACTCTTTTATTTTTTTAAAACACTTTCATATTAGACAGATTTTGAAGAGGTCGTGGGTCCACTTCCTAGATTAAATTTGGCATAATACAGTTATAAGAGATTAGTAAGTACTTTAGGTCTCCAATGTTATATACACATATGAGGTTTAGTTGGGATCTATAAACTATGTTTTGTAATTGATTTGTGAATAACAAATGTATTATAGATACAAATGTTGTGGATTTAATAAATGATTATATATGTGTATGTATTTATATGGATATTATATGCGAAATCTTAAATTTGAGATTGTAAATATTTATATGGATTGAATATTGAAAGCCTTACACAATCGTGGGAGTACAAATAATATGTATATCTCGCAATTATGTGGCAGTGGTTACGTACTCGTAAAGGTGGATCGAGGCGTGACATGTACTCCTTGTGTAAAAATCTTATATTGTTTTTATGATTTTTAGGTTTAATATTAACCATTTATTCATTGAGTTGTACTAACTCTTTTATTTTCTTAAAAACATTTTCAGAGTAGATAAGTGTTGAGGAGGTCGCGAGTCCATACCCTAAATTTAGTTTTTGCTGAGTGCGATTACAGGAGACTTGTAGCTATTTAGTGTCTTCGCAGCTATATGCTGATATGAGGTTTAGCAGAGTTCCATAAACTATGTAATGTTATTGATTTGTAAATAACAAATATATTTTAGGGGCAAATATTATGGATTTAATATATGCATATATATATATATATGTACATGTATTTATATGGACACCATATGTGGAATATTAAATTTGAAATTTTATATAATTGCATGATTGAAGAATGGAGGCCTTACACAATCGTGGGAGTACTAGTGGAAAATATATCTCGCGGTTGTATGGCGATTGTTACGTACCTGTAAAAGTAGATCGGGGCATATCACGATCATCGTACGCTCACAAATGGGTGTTTAGAGAATGGAAAAATGAAGGAACTAGGGGTGATAGGTAGTAGGTTTAGTGGCTGGAAGATGTTAAAACCATAGGGCCAAAACAATGTATGATGGTTGCTGGAAATTTCGAGCAGTGCTCGGAAAAATGGGAACTAAATGAGTTCTAAGTATCGGATTGAAGCACCATAAAATTCTATAGAAACTACACATCTAGGATCATAACATATCTAAAAATCATCTTGTTTTGTGAAAAAATGAGATCATAGTAAAATTTGGAACATGGCTGCCCTGCGAAGACCATACCCTATTTTTGGAAGCTTTAGGTAGAAAACTTGGCGTAACTTAGATAATCGGAAATCTAAATATGCAAAATGCGTTGGAAACTAGACTCATAATAAAGTGTTTTTCAAAAACCTAGGTCAAAATAAGTTGACGGGGGTGCACTGCACACATTTGTCGCAAGTGTAGAATGTATAGTATTGAATAAAATGGTCTTTTGAACAAAGATAATTGGTGAGACGAGGGGGAAAAATTCAGAATTTAGATAACAAATAATTAAAACATATTGAGGTTTTATTAAGTGGAAAATCGAAGTATAATATGTATATTTATTTATTAGATAAATATGTTATATTAAATCTTAACGAGAAATAGTTTATACATTAATATATTGGAGTGGATGTTTTATTTTTCAACAAAATATTATTTATACAAAATGTTTAATTTATGAATGCTTTAAAAATTAATTTAAATGAATATTTATTTTATTTTCTTAAAAGTATGGTCGAATCAAATGTTTGAAATGCATATATTTTATGGATTTGATTTAAATGTTAAATTATGCTATAAACTCAATGTTTATGAATATTTGATATGTTGAAATTAATATATTGGAGTAAGAGTAAATTTTTAGAAAAATGTATTAGATATGTGTGAATTGTTCTGTAGATGACTGATTTAAAATGAAATGATTTTATGTGGATACATGATATATATGATGAATATTGTAAAATGGATTTTATGTTGTAAATTGGTGTATCGTGCTCTTGGTAACGCTTTTGTACAGAGGATCTTCTCTTACTCAGGGGAAGCATAAGGGAGTGAGATAATGTTTTCGGACATGCTTAAAATTCCTTCAGTGGTTTGATTTATAATTGGTGGATAAGGAGATCCCGCTAAGCTATAGCTGTTAGGCTGGTAGGACTGAAAGACCAGTGCCGTTACATTTCTGGATAAGTTGGGGTCTTACACTGCACCTCTTATCCAGACCAACGCTAACGAGTAGGCTAATTGATTTTTATATACTGATATAGAAAAATTTATTTGCGGGTCTTGAGATATCTACTGGAGATGTCTCAGAGGATAGTTTCTTGGCAAGCCCAGAGATTTATAATTGAACATCCACAGACTTATTTGATACATAGAATCATTTTATTATGTTTTATTATTTAAAGTGAATGATTTTAGATAAATGCAAGGTGTTATATGTTAAATTTTATACTGTTACTCCTCGTGTACATTTTTTGTTATTATTTTAAATTTTATCCGCTCACCCCCTTTCCTTTTAGTGTGCAAATTTAACCAGTAGTTGGAAAAAAAAAGAAAGATTTTGGGGCAATGGAGACACGAGTGGAGAATAAGGGACGCACTGTAGATTATGGGGCAATGGACACACTGTAGTCATTAGGGTTCATGAGTCCATCATGCATCTGAGAGTCATAGATGGGTCAGACATGAGTATATTACAAATATATATATATATATATATATATAAGTTGTATCATTTATTTCATTGTACAAAATTTTTGTAATACATTGAAAGTTTCTATATATCATTACTGGATTCATTGCATTAAGTGACTTATGTTTTATGATTAACAATGTTTTCTCAAAAAAATACAAATAAAATGTACGCATTCATACATGTAGAGAGAGAGAGTGAGGCTTAGGGTGATGGTGGAGTCCGTTATCTGCCAGTAGCATCTACAAGTTGGGAGTGTTACAGTTAAGCTAATATGGTTATGCAAGCCCAAATTCAAATTTAATGAAAATAAGCCCAAATTTTTGTTCTATTTTCTATCATCTTATAGACCTTTCTACCCTTTGTTTAGACTAATTAAACAAGTAAAAATTAGACACAAAATTAAGAAGTAAAACATGAGCTAAGGGGTGAAAAAGAAAGACAAACCGTAAGGTGGTGTGAGTGAGGAAAACTGAACAAGCCAAGGAGGGAAAAAGGAAGTGGTGACCGAAAATAGAAGAGAAGGCAAGTATGGTGGCCGAACCAGGTGAAGAAGAGAGGGAAAAGAGAGAGAGAAGAAGAAGAAAGTGAAGAAAGAAAGGAGAAGAGAGAGAGAGAGATTTTTACTTGGTAAGATATATATGTTGTTTGATTTTGAAGTGATAATTATTGCTTTATATTTATTTGATGTTAAATTGACTGTAAAACATGAACTTGTGGTTATTGCTATGTGTGAATGTCATGGAAATGATTTATATATGTGTGTTTGTGTGTGGTTTTGATATTAGAGAGTGTATGGAATTAGTGAAGGTAGAGATTTGTGTATAGACATGCATTATGGATGAATTATTGATCATGGAAAGTGAGTGGCGGTGAGATTACATAAATGGCATCATATACACTAATTTTTTGGTCATAGATTGATGAAAATTTATGTGTGAGAAGTGTAAAATAAGAAAGGCATACGGCATGAGTATGGTGATAAAAGATAACCATGAATATGCGCAGTGTGGCAAAAAGGGTTGCATAACCATGCGAAATGTGAGCAGCCATCGTACGCTCGAATGTGGGTGTGATAGGTCATGAGTTTGGTGGCCAGAAGGTGTTATTGAAGTATTGGTGGTATTGTGTATGAGAATGGTGATATTGAAGCATTGATGGTATTATGCATTATTTATGTTAAGGTATTATGCATTGTTGGTATTGCTGAAATTTCAAATGGTTATTGAAACTTGACCTAGGCTTGGTATATAATTTATAAAATAAGTTATAGACATCAAATTAATGCACTGTAAAATTTTAGAGAAACTAGGCACAATTGTGAGTAATATAGTGAAAAATTAGATTTTTTCGTTGAGGAACGAATTCCCAAAAAATTAGAGAAGCTCACTGCCCTATTACAGAATTCGATTGAAACAGTATTTATTTAATTAAGTATAAGTTTGGATATAGAAATTCAAATGAAATACCGTAAAAAGTCACGTAATTTAGATTTATAAGGGATGAATATATTAAGAATTTGATTTAAAATTCTTTATCGATCAATACCAACAAAAAGACGAAGCTAACCCTATTGCAGATAGATATTGTTTGAGATAAATAGGTTGAAAATTGTGATTTTTCCGAAGTAGGTTACGATAGTCCGAGACTCTAATATTGTTTATTAATAATTGTATATTTTTTTATTTTATATGGCAAGCATGTGGTATTTCGGGTGTTAAAGAAATGACATGTATTTGTAGATAGTCGACCTAGTCAACCATTGGCGTGCTTGCAAATTGGAAATGGTTTAGCGCAAATCGATGAGTGGATAATCTATTTTCAAAATATTTTAATGCAAAATGTTAGATTTATTAATGTCTTTAAAAAAAAATCGGTTTGAATGAATATTTATTTCATTTCTTAAAAGTATGTTTTGAACAAATTATTTTGAATACACATATTTTAAATATTTAATTTAAATTGTTAAATTATGTGATGAATTCAAAGTTTATGAATATTTGATATACTTAAAAATTAATATATTGGAGTAAGAGTAAATTTTTAAAAAAATGTATGAGATGTGTGTGAATTGTTCTGTGGATGACTGATTTGAAATAAAATGATTTTATGTGGATACATGATGTATATGATGAATATTGTGAAATGAATTTTGTGTTGTGAATTGGTGTATCGTGCTCTTGGTAGCGCTTCTGTACAGAGGATCCTCCCTTACTCCGGGAAGTGTAAGAAAGTGAGATAATGTTTCCGGACATGGGTAAAATTCTCACAGTGGTTCAATTTTTGATTAGTAGATAAAGAGATCCCACCATACTGTAACAGTCGGGCTGGTAGGACTGAAAGACTAGAGTCGTTACCTTTCTAGATAAATTAGTGTCTTACATCGCACATTTTATCCAAACTAACGCTAACGAGATGGCTAAATAATTTTTTTTTATACGGATACAAAAAAATGCGTTAGTGGGTCTCGAGATGTCTACCTAGGATGTCTTAGGGGATAGTCTCTTGGTGAGCCCAAAAATTTGTAATTGAACATCCACATAATTTTTATATATGAAATCAGTTTATTTTATTTTACTAAAGTAATTAGGATTTAAATTTCTATGATTTGGTATATTTTAAAATTTACTCTCTTACTCTATATTTGTTAGTTTTATTACTTTATTTTAATCTACTAACAGGGTCTTTAAGACTCACCTCCCTTACTTTTCAATGTACAGGATTAACAAGTAGTTGAAAAGAAAAGAGAGATTTTGGGACAGTGAGACACAAGAGGAGAACAATAGATACACATTGCAGTCATTAGAGCACATGAGTCCATCATGTATCTAAAAGTTATAAATGGGTCAGACATGAGCATGTTAATATATATATATATTTACATAAGTTGCATCATTAATTTCATTATACCAAAATTTTGCAATACATTGAAAATTTTCTGTATAACATTACTGGATTTATGGCACTAAATGATTTATGCATTATGATTTACAATATTTTTTGATTTAAAAATCAAATATACACATTCATACATGTAGAGAGAGTGAGGCTTAAGGTGATAGTGGAATCTGTTATCTGCTGGTAGCATCTTTGAGTTAGGGGTGTTACATCTATAGCCTCTTTTAGAATTTCACTTGAAGTTCTAAAACTAAACTTATCTCCACATGAATGGACACTGTTCCAATAAACCTCCATTTCAGGTATAACATGATTTAATACAAACATGGTTCATAAAATCACAGTGGAACCATCCATAAGGCTTCAATCATCATTTATAAGTATCAAAAATGCAACTTTGACAATTTGTATAGTTTCTTGAATTTAGTTTTAAAGTCAAAGCCAATATCGATACATAATGTTCCAACTAAGTTTCGACAATTTCTGGGAATTCAACTCTTGACAAAATGACCCAATTTTTTATTATGTTGTTGCTTATTATGTCTAGTTTACACAGAATTTTATGATTTGTTAATCGAAGGTCTAGAACTCATTCTATTTGCAAAAAACTAAACCCTATCCAAAATTTTCTACAATCTAACATGCACACTCTTCACATGTCACTTCACTATCCTAAAATTCAGTACAATTTAGCCACCATATTTATGCATTATTACATCTTAATTTCGAATTTTTATGCATCAAAATATAGCCATAGCACACTTAATCAATTGCTTAATTAAACCTTAACATAAAAATTTAAGTTTATATTATAATAACCAAATCCACCAAAAATTCTATAAACAAAAATAAGTAAATCACCTATTCCTTTGTTTTCCTTTCACTTTCTTTTCTTCCCTTCCTCTCTTTCTTTCTTTCTTTCTTCTCTTCTTTTCTCTTCTCTTCTTTTTTTTTCTTTTCTTCTTTTTTTCCTTCATTCTCTTCCTCATGGTTTCACCTCCTCTCCTATCTTTCTTCTCTTCTTTTTCTTCTTTTGTTTTTTCCCTCTTTACCTCATGATCTCTTCTTCCCCTTTCCTTTCTCTTCTCTTATCTTCTTCTTTTTCTTCTTTCCTTCCTTCCTTCCTTGCCTTATGGTTTCTTCCATTCTTTTTATTTTTCTTTTGTTTTCTTGAACTTGCTAAACATATATAGAACATTCTAGAAATGAGCCCTTATTTTCAACAATTCATGGGCTTAAATTTGCTTATTATAGTTTTGGCCCACTAAAATCTCTTTAATTTCTTTTATTTGTCATGAATTAGCACATGGAGCCCTTAAGTTTAGAAAAATTTTATTCTAGTCACCGATATTCTATTATAATTGTTATGAAAAATGCAAGTCGTTACACGTAATAAGAGCAAGATGAACTAGATTAATACTTTTGTCAAAGGTATCGATACATTACAAGTAAAAAAGTTCAAAAATAATTATATGCTGAACTAGATCAATACCTTCATCAAAGGTATCGATACATTTCAAGTCAAAGAGTTTGAAAATAATTACATATTTAACCAAATTGATACCTTTATCAAAGGCATCGATACATCTTAAAAGGATCAATACATGAAGACAAATGTATCGATACTCGGGATCGAAGAAATTTTTAGATTTGGATTTTAATAAACAGATTAATACCCAATCTAAAGGGATTGATACTCAACACTAAGGGATCGATACCCAGTCCAAAGGTACCAATACATTGTACAAATCTGGGTAAAATTCGACAGAAAGTTTAGAAATTTTCAAGACTTCTTAAGGACACTTTGGTCTTTTCGTCCTATTATATATATATATATATACCCATGAGAGGGGATTAACTCCCTAGTGTTTCTTCATTCATTTTTCTCCCTTTCTCTAAAAAAACATTTCTCCCTCTCTTTTTCTTTCTAGGTTCTGGCTAAATCTTTTCAAATCCTTGACTTATTTTCTCAAATTTATATTGTCAAGTGATTACCCATCATTCTTTCTTCAATTTGAAACAACAAGAGGAAGCAAGGAAAGTTTCGAAGTGAATTTGGGGATTTTTCGTTAAATCGACAATTAAAGGTTGCTACGAACTTCTTCAAGTTACCGATAAGTTTATTAACCGGTTATAGATTTGATTTTAAGATTTTGGAACAAGTGGAATTTAGGGATTTACTATTTATGTTAGATTTCTATTGATTTTACATAAGAATGATAGATTTATGTTAATTGGCATTAATTGAAGTATTTTGATAGTTAATTATAAGTTAGTTCTCATTTGGAATGTGTATATTCGTTTTAGATGAAAATACAAAATTGGAATATTTACTGCCATGGGATTTCATTGTTAAAAATCAGATAAATGACCTCCGTCAGTTAAGCCTCGAGAAATGTGTCATGTGTTATGTATTAACTAAATAATTTTAGCCACGTTTTCCACGAGCATTGCATTTAGTACATTTAAGTATAATTATTTGGATCGTGAAATTCATTATTATATGTATGTGTGGTATTAGATTCCGAGAACCTGAGAGAAGGACCAAGTGGGCACAAGGACCCTTAGGGGGAGTGGTTACCCTCCATTTATCTTGAGTAAATTTATACATACATGAATATATAAATATATGTGTATTATACATATATACATATATATACTTGTGTACTAAACAAGCTGTTTTCTTATTAAAGTATAATTGAAATGAAACTATTTACATGTGTTTACATTGATATTGTGATATTTTATTTAATTTGTTTGCTGTTGATAAATTATTAGATATACATGTTAAAATGGCTTTAGAGGCACAGTTGATTTATATGATTTATAATTATTGTTTTAAAATGATTTAAGTTATGCATGTATATTGATGATGAAGCTGGTAAGACCGATTATTGATATATGGCCAGTGAACCTGTTTATTTACTATAGCTATAGGGAGGTAGCCTATGGACGAACTTATTAAGAGGCCGCATAGGTGAGTGGAGCTGCAGTGGGGTTGGTATAAGAGAGAATGTCTATGGAAGCCCACTGTGTGCCGTGCATGGAAGTGTAAGTATAAATACCCTATAAAAAGTTCTAGAGGCTTAATAGAGATATCTTGGATTTGATGGATTACAAGAATAGTCTCTCGTGTCACCAAGTGACTACTCGAGGCCAACATCAATGAGATGAGAGTATATTTTTTTATAAATTTATGTTTTATAGAAAATAAATAATTTTATAAAGCATGCAAAATAGTTTTCTATTTGATAGAATTTATTGCATATAGTTTTATGCATGAAAGACTCACTAATGGTTTTAAAGTTACCTTGGCCAAGATAGCGGTCGAGAAAGTATGGTCAACCAGGTTTGTTTATTTAAAAACTATATGCAGACTTGTAAATTGTTTTTTGATTATTTAATTAAATGAATATGTATATACTTTTGAGAATATTGTAAAGAAATCTCAATATCGAGAATTTGGAAATGCATGTGTATATATGTATATATGTATGCATTTTATTTACTCGCTGAGTATATTCGCATATTTACCACTAACCCATTTCAGCTTTCAAATTAGGCGTTTTAACACTTGTTGGATTAGTGATAGTTATAGAGAACCTTCAACGCTTTGGGTAAGCTTTTTTTTTCTTCTTGACTCACATGTATATATCCTGTCTCACTAGATAAATGTATTTAAATATTAAAAAATAATTGTATAAACGGTTTATGTAAATATTTATGTAAGTTCAACCCAACTGGGAATGACTCCTTTGATAATGATATTTTATTTTTGTTGATATAAGTTATGGATGATCAATTCTTTGATAATGATCTCATGGATGAGAGTTATTGATATATAAACTATTTTCAAGTTTTTATTAGTAACATAATAAAAGAAAAGCCTTATAAATTCTATTGATACATTCTAGGACTATAAGGTGTATCATAAGGGTTTGTGGTGATTGTCACGGGGTGGCCTTAAGCTCAAGGTGTGACAAAACTCCACAAATCAAATGATTAAACTTAAATGTAATGCTCATGGAAAACATGGCTAAAATTGTCACGCTTTAATCCGTAGATCCGAGTACGTAACAACCACACACTTGCAAGGCATACCTTCTACTAGTATTCCATACAAATGTGTAAGGCTTCTGCATTTCTAATACCACATCCATAGAAATAAAATTTCATAATATTATATATATATATACATAATATTTATAAATGTAATATTTTTGAACAACCCAATAATTATACAAAGTTTATAGATCCCTTCTAAAAATATATACATATTAATAGAAGTCATTGTATACCTAACAGAGTCTCCAACACACTGCAAACCTCAAAAATCTAAACCTGGGGATTGGATTGTTGATCTCCACGCAATTAGCCTAATCTAAAAACATAAACTAAAATTTGGGAGCGTTGTTTGAATTTGTTAACTATAGGCTCTAGAAAGTTGTTTAAAAGAAGAAAGTTCTGAACAGAAATGAGGAATCAAGGTGAGGATTGAGAAATGTGACGCAAAATTTTAGCTGATTATATTACTCTTATTGGGTAACTGTTGCTACAAGAAAACAAATTTGACAAATTTTATTGTGATAGGCTGGAAATGTGGGTAAAGCTATGATTTAATTTTAATTGTTCTTGAAAAGCTGAGAACAAAATGAATTAGAATTAAAAAGAGCAGTGATATTAGTAATAACCACAGTTTGAAGATATATCTATAGGTGAAAACATGCATACATACGTGATTAAATCTGAATTGGAAACACATACCTTAGTTAAAAATGCTCTTATATTTATTTATGTAAAATATAGGATGATATTCGATATATACTTGGAATTTGATGACATTACAGATAAAGATGTGATTTTTGGAATGCAATCATTTCAGGATTTTCTGGAAATAAGTTTATGGGTGATGCATTTAGAATGTCCCATTAAATGTGGAAAGAATTAGTAAAATTACATTATGGTACAATTGAGAACACTCTATCTATTTATGTGATGCGTAGGGCAAAATTGTTGATAAATGTTTCAATTTACAATATTTTAGTGAGTTTTTATTCTATTTGAAAGTTAAACAGATAGAAAAAGGCTGAATTAGTGATTCAGAAAATGAAATTGAGAGGTTGGGTTTCTTGGAATATTATTGTTGTTGGATATTCATTAGATTGATGAATGGTTGAAAGCATTGAACCCTTTTTGTCGTACATCAAATGATGATTTAGGAAAGAAATCCCATGGCTATGTTTCTAGGTTATCCTTACTGATATGAGGTACTTAATGTTGAATTCCATTGTGCTAGGACAAGGTAGATGAACATAAGTTGCATAATGTTAAGCTAATTGAGGTTACCATTAAGAAAATAAAAGTGATACAGAAAAGACTAAAGGTAAGGCAAGATAGACAAAAAAGTTATGTAAATAATCGAAGAAGAACTCTGGAAATTAAAAATGAGAGATTAATTATTTTTAAAAGTTGCTCCTTAGAAAGGTACTATCAAATTCCATAGATGGAATAAAATTGAACCCTAGATGCATAGAACTTTTTAAGACCGTAGAAAGAATTAAAGTTATGGCATATTGTCTAGAATTTGCCACTGGAATTAAATCAAGTTCATAACGTCTTTCATGTTTCATTTCTAAGGAAGTACATCTCCAGCCATCCTATATTCTTGAAACTTCACCAGTTCAACTCTGCGAGTATTTATTCTTTGAGGTACAACCAATGAAAATATTTGATCGAAAGAAAAAGTTGTTGAGAAATAAAGTTATACCAATGCTTAAGGTGTGGTGAAGAAGTAGTAATATAAAGGAACTTATATGGGACACAGAAGCCTCCATGGCACAATAGTACCCTAAATTATTCCATAGTATTCCATAGTACAAGTAAACTTCTTATCCTATAAATTTTGAGGACAAAATATTTTTTAGGGGAGTAGAACTGTAGAACCCACAAAATTTGATATCACTTAAGTTTATTCGATTTCGACATTAGTGACAAATTTCGACGTGTTAAGTTTCGAAAGAACTTATTTAAGTTATACACGTATAGCTAAACCGGAATTTAGGCATAAAATACCATATATATATATATATATAGAGAGAGAGAGAGAGAGAGAGAGAGACCTAAGTATTTGATTTGATTTCTATTACTTTTATGATAATTATAAATAACATAACGACTAGATTGAATAATTTTTAAAACTCAAGGGGTTAACATGCGAAATCACTATAATTTAGGGAAAGAGTACAATTAGTGAAAGATATGGGGCCATCACTATAATTTTATATTATGGCCCAAGAATGTTGTTAAGTTAAGTTCAAACATTTGCTAAATGGAGGTCAATATAATTAATTAAAACCCAAGTCCTATTTAGACTAGATTAAGGTTAAGGCCCAGTATTTTAATCAAAAATCCAAGTCCAATTTCTATATTTTTATCTCCATAAATCTAGATTTCTCTACAATGATCTAGTAAAAATTGAGACAAAGGAAAGGCAAGGGAAAAACGTTAAAGAAGAGAGAAAAAGAAACCAAGGAAGAAACGACAAGAGAAAGAAAGATAACCTTGGCTAAGAAAGAGACAAAGAAGAAGAAAAAGAAGGAGAAAATGAAGAAGAAAGAAGGGGAAAAAGATAAAGAAAGGAGAAGAAAGTGAAAGAAAAGGGAGAAGGGGGAAGAGAGAAGTTTGCTCTAGTGGTAAGTGTGTGTATGTGTGTGTGTGTGTTTAGTTTGAAATTTTGATTTGTTGTTTTATGTTTATTTTATGTTGAAACGGTGTAAAAATGAATTTTTTGTTGTTTGCAAAGTGTGAATATTATGAAAAGATTTTTATATGTGTGTGAGAGAGTGGTTTGATGATTAATGATGTGTGGAATAGGTAGATGAGGAGTTGTAATGTTGATACGCATTGTGTATGTAATTGTTGGCTTTAGAAGATTAGTGGTAGTGAATGCTATATATAAGGCAGTATATAGCTGAATTTTGGCCAAATTTTGATGATGTTTCATGTATGGGAAGTGTAGAATGAAAGGGTCATGAAGCATGAAAAGGGTGGTAAATTTGTAGCTGTGGAAGTGTTGGTTGTATTTTATGTAGAGTATTAGGAAAACTAAAGAGTAGACATGCGAAAAGTGGGCTCTAATTGTATGCCCAAATGTGTGTGTTTTGGGGTAGGAAAAATGTAAAAAATTAGTGTTATAAGTCATAAGTTTAATGGCTGGGTTATGTTAAAAACATAGGGCCAAAATTGGGATGTAGATAGATTATATCGGTTGCAAGAAACCCCGAGCAGAGCTTGGTAAAACAAAAATTGATCAAGTTTTGGACCTCAGATTAATGAGTCATAAAATTTTATTAAAATTAGACACATATGAAGATAAAATATCCAAAAATCAACTTGTTTCGTGAAGAGACAATATTGTAGAAAAATTCGGAATAAGATTGTCCTGTCGTAGGTGCCATATCATGTTTTCTTGCGTTGCATGTTGAAAATCTGTCATAACTAAAGTAATCGGATTCGAAATTTAAATCCATAAAATGCGATAGAAACTAAACTCATAATAGAGTATGTTGTCAAAAATCTAAGTCAATAGTAGTTGTCAATTTTGCACGGTGTACGTTTATCGCCAGCGTAAGGTATGCCCTGTTCAATAAAGAATCCCTTATAATAAATTCAATTAAGTGACTCAGGAAGGGAATTCAAATTTAATTTAGTAAATATTCAAATCATATTGATGTTTTATTAGGTGGTAAGTTTATACATAATACGTTTGTTTGTTTATTTGATTAGACATATTGCATTAGAGCCTAATAAATAATCGTTCATTGTAGATCGGCAAGCCAAACAACTATCGACCCTACTTTGAATTGAATAGGTTTGACCATAACCAAAATCGCCTTAATTTGACGCATATTACGAGCCATTTATCCAATTTTCAACAATCAAATCACATAACCGACTTATTCTAACTCATATTTCTAAGCCAAATTTCCAATGTTATATTAAATACTAAAATTCATATTCAAATCACATATTTATCCATCAAATTACCCCAATAAACTTAAATTAACACATATATTTCCATTACAATACTTCAATTAATACTAATTAACACCATTTAACATTTCCTATTCAAAAATCAATAGAATCCCCAAATGAACAGTAAACTCTTAGTTTCTAACATGTTCAAAATCTCAAACTCAAGTTTATTACAGGTTAATAAACTTATCGATAACCTGTAGAAATCCGTAGCAACCTTTAATTACTGATTAACAGGAATCCCCAAATTCACTTCGAAACCCTAATTCCTTCATTGCCACTCTTTGTTGTTTCAAGACCAAAATTGATACCAAATTAAAGAAGAAAGGTTGGGTAATCATTTAGCAACAGAATTTGAAAAGAAAAGTTAAAGGATTCGCTGAGATCTAAGTGATAATGAGAGAGAAAGAGGGAGAAACATTTTTTTAGAGAGAAAGGGAGAGTTTAGGGTTAGGGGTTATATTTCAATGTTGGTCAACGTGGACTGCATAGTTATTATTAAAGATCCTTTTTATGAACATAACTGGGACCTTGGTAATAGAAGTGGTAATCTACAGCTATTTGCTTCTTCTAGTGGAAGCAACCAAGTTAGCAATACAGTACCTGTAATGTAACCGACAAGTTTATAGGAAACGAATGCTCAACATTACTCTTTGCTTGTGTATCATCCAGTACCACATTTGTCTCCACTTCAGCACAACGAACATGATTATGGTGGATATTCTTCATATCACAACCTCGATTTTGCAAGTGACTATTATGTTAGTGAACTAGTCATTCAAGAAACGACCATTGTAAGCACAAATATTTAAGAACCAATCCTTAACGAGACAACTAATAGAGTAAATGGTGCTCATTCTGGTCCAAATCAAAGAAGCAACGCAAATGTGTGTGAATATAACATTTCATTAATATCAACTTATACAAACTTGTTGCCTCTAATTACAACATCATTCAACATGATGGTAGACACAATTTCAAGTTCTCCATTTAATGATATATGTATTGGACATAAATACAATATCAAGCAACAGTTACGTCATGATTTGAGTATGATAACATTGAAGAAATATTTTTAGTTCAAAATTTCCAACTCAACAACAAATCGATTAAGGAAAAATGCGAGATTGATGGATGTAAATGGCTAGTTCAAGCAATTAAGACTAAAATGGATGCATATTTCCGCATCTCTCGTATAAATACAGTTCACAATTGTTGAACAGACCTCTCAGAAGATAGACATGGTCAAGCAAGCACTTGACTAATTGGTAAAGTCGTAAAGGATAAGTTTGTTGACCCTAATAGAATTTACACTCTAGGAAAAAATTGGGATGACATAAAACAGCATGTACAATGGTTACCAGAGATCCAATAGAATCATTTGCTAAAATGTCATTGTATTGCCATGTGTTGAATGACAGAAATCTAGGTACAACCTTATTGACTACTTTTAACTTACGCCTTCGAAAAATTTGAGTTAAAATGTAAATTTAACATATTTTTCATTTATCATTTATAAGTACAATCACTAGAGTTGCACATTTTACTCCGGGCCCCCATTTCCCCACTCCTCCAATCCCATTGGGGGAAGATTTTGGGAGAAAATAGGGAAATGGGGTAGGAATAGGATGATTTTCATCCCCAAATTGAAATGGGGATGAGGATGAGGGGAAA
>JAXCLQ010063747.1:0-15643 GCA_035584115.1 Cedrela odorata | reverse complement strand
AAAAAATTAGGCAATTTTGAAGTTTTTTTTTCAAGAAAGGAGTCATGATGCCCAAATAATCGGACAATGGAATCAAACCAAACCAATTTGTTCAATTTGGTTTTAAATAGTCTTATTTAATTTTTAGTTCTTGGTTCAATTTAAAATTGAACCGAATTGATAAAGTATAAGTTTTTATTTTTACTTACATGTATTAATATTACATTTCAAAGTAATTATGTTACAATAAAAATACTTAAACAATAAAAAAAAACTTAATTTTTTTTATTTGATCATAATGTTGTGAATCAATCTTGATAAATAAAAATAAAAAAAGGTACAAACCCTATTGTTGAAATTTTTGGTTGCAACAAGAACTCAAAAGTGCCTTGATAATCCAATTAAGCCTTATCAAGTTGATTATAAATTAAAAATTGTAGAAAGTATTATAAATTAAACATAACATAAAGTTTGAAGCTTTCATGGGTCTTTTCACGACAAGAGTAGGGATGGGCAAAAAATTGGAAAATTGAATCGGATAGATTGGTCCGGTTCAGTTTTACATAGTCTTGTGTGGTTTTTAGTTTTTGGTTCTAACTTATAATCGAATCAAACTGATAAATATTAGTATTTTTTTTTTCATATATGTATTAATCATTTAAAAATAATTATTTTAAATTAAAAAATATTGTTATTTATAATTTTTTAAATAATTTGAAAAAAAAAAAAACTTCATTTTTTTACTTGATCCCAATAATAAAATACATTTTTTCTTTTTCTTTAAATTAACTTAGTAAATGTACAATCTTGCATTAATTAACATCAGCTTGCATAATTATCTTACACAACACCATGCATCAATCTTTATAAAACAAATGGTGTGATTCGTATAGTTGAAACTTTATGTTAATATAAGCAATTAAAAACACTTTGAACTCGCAATCACGCTTTATAAATGAGATTATAAGTTATAAGTAATAAAAAGTTGGACACTTTTATAATTCATTTTTCACGGCTGGAGTAAGAATGGGTAAAAATTCTTAAACTTTTAAATAATATACTTTTATTTCATAACTTTTTAATCATATATAAAACAATCCTAATAACTCCTATAATATTTAATAATAAATGTATATTTCTAAAAATTTTAAATCTTCTATAAATAAACGTTAGAATTTAAAATATTATTATTTTATTTAAAATATTTTTTTATTTAAAAAATGAAAATAATTTAATGCCCACTAGGATATACTTGTTTTAAAAAAATGCTTTTTGAAAAATAAAATTTTTAAATATCTAAATGAAAAAAAAAGAGTTAATTTAATTTTATAAGTTGTTAAAAAAATATTTTTAGATATATTTAAATTTTGTATTTATATAAAAATAAATATATCTTATTTTGACTAAACGTTTTTGAATAATCTTCTCCTGCTATTAGTTATATTGTTTTGAACTTTTTAAATAAAAAATTATAAGAGAAGTTAGTAGGATTTTATTTATTAAAAAGGCTTCCAACAAAACCTTTTGGCTTTTAAGTCGGTGATCGTTTCGTAACTTTGAAAGTTATTTGGTAAAACCAACTAACTTTTTACATATAATATTTTTGATATTCAGAACTTTCTTCCCATGTTAGTTCTATATACCAAACAAAGCCATAAATAGAAGTGAAACTGATAGTACTATATATGGATAGAAGAACAAACTTTCTTGGTAAATTGCTACTTTGTAACCAAAATCAAAAAAGTTATACCACAGAAACGGTATAATAAAAGGAAGCTATGTACATGGATTTTGATGCTCTGGCACCAAATTATCACAACCTTATTTGGCACGGAATTCATTCCTGAATCTAGTCAGGCTCTTAGAGAACTTTTCCTTGCTCCTTGGAGTTAAAGTTCGTGTCACATCTGTCATAAGTTTGTCGAAGCCCGAAGAAAGACGCTGCCATTGACTCATTGGCTGCAGCAATATATAACAAACAAATGAGGTGACAATAAGAACTCAAGGATTTGTTTCTCATTCTTAAATTCTATACACTCCTCTAATAATAATACAAGTGGAAACACTTTGAGAAATGCCTCGATTAGAATTGGCAGACTACCAATTGTCTGAAGTGAAGCACAAAAAAGGGTGATGAAAAAAGAAAAAAGGGAGCCTTTCAAACTTATTTAAAGGTTTTATCCCTATAACATTAATACTTTTCTTCTTGACATGACTATAAAAGTTTATAAACTCAGCACAATTCTCGAGCAATACAAACAATTAACACCTACATCAGAGTAGTGCTTTTGGAAACACAGAAAATAATTTCCCAGTAAATCATCTCATTTTTCATCATCAAGTTTGCATTATCCACAAGGACCACAGCTATGGCTAATAAGTATCTTATAAAAGTCACTAAGACGCCACCACCTGCTCCTAACAACACACACCAACTCACTCAATATACCAAGCCTTAGTTATTTTCTCTTGTTGGGTTTTGAAAAGAAGGAACCGCTTTTTTGTTTTCAAATCCAATACAAATGCAAAAGCATACACCAACAGCACCCTAGAAAAGTATGGTGCATGTTTACTAGAAATGTACTTAATATGCATTCCATCAGAAATAAACATGATTAACCAACATTATTGACTTTCAATTTGCAAACTGATCTGTAAAGATAGACTGAAGCAGATCAAAAAGTTTAAAATCTTTTAGAAAAAAATCAGAAAAAAAAAAGTTCAGATTAAAGAACAAAAGAATACATAAATAAATATTGAAACAAGAACGAAAAAAGCGAGAGGAAGAATGAGGGTATGAGAAAACAATTTTTTTTAAAAGAAAGAAATTGGAATATAATAAAACTGAGGTAAAAAATAAGGAAAGTGTGGTAGAGGAGACAAACAAAAAAGGCCAAATGGTGACTAAGAAAAGTTAAAAAAGAAAATGAAGGAAAAAGAGAAACAAAGGGCAGATTAAAGAAAAGATGAGACAACCATACGATTGGAGGAGATTGCTACGTAGAGAATTGCCAAAAACTTTCAGACACGCTAGAAGCCAAGAAAGAGGCCAAAAAATATGAGATCCATTATTCTATAGAATGCAGCTAATCGTACCCATGCCATATACAAATATCAATTTTTAAGAAAAAAATCAAAATTATGATATACGAAAGGAATATAAGAGTCTACTAGGCACACCACACTGTCAAGCTTTGCATGTACAAAGGCCTAAGCATGGTAAAGATCAGCCGCATAGAGCAAGAGGTGCTAACACTTTCGTGTTTGTTACAGTCCAGCTTAGCTTCAAAGAGAGTCTACTAAGTTTTTTACTAATTTATTTATTTTTTCTACTAGCATAAACACAGTCAACCGTATCAAGAACCAAGAAAAGACATTAAACATGCTAATTGACAGATTAAAGTTAGACCATACTTTGTTATTACATGAAAGAATTCATAAAAAATAATCAAGCAGAAAGGATCAGACTCACTTGCGAAGCCAAAATTTGAGCCTTCATATTTGTGAACATCTGCAAGATACCGTGAGAGTCTCAGTTGAAATTACAAACATAAGATCTATTTCACGTATCAATAAAGCAACCAATCTCTATTTTCTCACACTTATGTTTACCATAGTAAGTTTATTTTATGCCATACAATGTTGTAGCACTCTCCATGTCTGTCTTTTTCTCAGAGAGAAATGAAGAAATAAAGTTAATGTCATTTCATCAAAGAATTCTCTCTCTCTCTCTCTCTCTCTCACCTTTTAACATAGTAAGATTATTTAGCATCACACATTGTTGATTCTTCTCTAAACTAATTTTATCAATGTAATTTTGACCATACCAAGGACATTTCACATCATAAATCAATCCCGAAAACTCTCTATACGTATGAGTTCATGTGGGGGTGGATGGTTTTTTTTTCGTGTGTGTGTGTGTGTACTCGTGTGTTTCTCATAAATGAGGAACCAAGCTAATTGAAAACCTTCAAGAAGAGAGGACAGAAGAGGCCACATGACTGTTATGGAAAACAGAAATGGAATTTACAGCTCTAAATCAAGTTAGGAATACCAATAGCAGTGCAATATAGCCATAGAAAAGTTTATGACAAGGAATGGAAAAGAAATGAACAAAAAAACAATTGTAAGGATCTAACAATTACCTCTTCACATATAAGTATCAAGCTCAGCACTGGTTTGTTAAGACTCCATTGACAGCCACAGTCCTCAAATAATATCATCTCAAAGATGGTTTTCAATATCTAGAAAAACAAAAAGAATTTGAAGTTAAACCAAATGTATGTGGAGAGAGAACAGGAGGGTAGACAAATATCTGACACTGCTGCTGCCAAAGAAAGAATATAGTAAAATGACATGTCCTTCAAGTTTTCATGATCTTGATCACATTGTACTTCAACAATAAGTTTATCGTTAACAAATAAATATAATCAGAAAATACTGTCTTTACTTGTCAATATTGGACAATATCAGTTCCATGAATAAATAACACAATCCCTACAGGAAAAAAAAATCTAATAACAATTTGATATGTCAGTGTTAAGATGCTAACAGAACCAATACTGTGACAGATCAATTTATTTTGTAGCATAGCATTTTGATCACTTGATTTGCCAAACTTTACACAGATTTAATTTTAACTGTTTCTTCATGCATACATACCTAAGATGGCGTAAAAGAGAACTCTCCTATACAACTTACGCAGTCTTAAAATGGCATCTACTGTTATTTTATACATTTTTGTAAGATCATAAGCTCTGTGTTTTTTTTTTTTTTTGTTTCAACAAGTATTGATGGATGTGCATTACCCCTCGAGCTCTGTTCTTTTAGAATGATTAAACTTTGATGAGGACTCGTTTTTGTGAAGCAAAAAGGATAAAAAATGGAGTAATGCACATCAACACTCATTTTTTTTCTTTCTGTTTTGATGGGAAACAAACGACCATTATTAGAATAAAAGACAAGAAGATACAAAAGAACCAGAGGTCCACAAAGCCACCAAAACAGACCTATAACAAGTACCTATCGAATATGCAAGTTGAAATCAATATGTCTATACCCAAAATAGTATACCCTCCAGTTAATACTCATTAAACCAAAAAAAACCAAAAAAAAACACGGGGTAATTTTTTCATTGCAACTAACGAAATAAATGAAAATAAGAACAATTTTGGTTGCAGATCTTAACAAATCTTTTGCTCCATGTACCATGTGATTATTCAAAGGTTGGCATGAAAGGCAATAAGGGCATTTAATAACACATACCTATGCAAATTGTAAAACAATTGAACTACAGTAAAACCACAGCTCCATAATTAAACAGCATGACTCCATATGTACAAATCAAATAAACTGAGTCATCTTTTCTGTTACAAAAGAAAACCATTCAAGACTAACTTTGTGGTGTTAAGAAAAGCCATTCATGCCTGGGGAGAGACAATAAATGGATAACAAAATAATTACCAACTTCAGAGCCAAACAATAGTAAATGGCCATTAACTATAAGAACTAAATATAGTTCCACCTTTCTTTTACAGGATAGATTATGGCCAATTATGCAGTTCACACAATATACTTTGCTTTGCGCATATGAAGGATAAAAAAAAAAGTATATCAAAGCTGATAATATGCTTCTGACTCACATCTGGAAATAAACAAGGGCAATCTGAGATGTGTTGCGAGAGATTAAAAGCAGCTGGTGAAGTAGGTGACTCCCCCATTCTAATGTGAATGAAATAAAAAGCAGCCAAGTTGTCAATGCTAGATGCACACTGCAATATCATTTAAAGTTAGTTACTGACAAGAAAGATTTCAGACAGCCTATGCAGTATTATAACTTAACCATACTGCATCCAGTCTATAATATTAGATATTACATATTAACAAAATAAAAAGGGTACAGTAGGCCATGAACTTCAAATGGGTGTAGGAACATTAAACACCAAGATGAAAAAATCAGAAGAAGTTAAGATAGGCAGATAACAACAACATACCTGTGATATGATATTTGCATTTAAACTTTTAAGGCCCAATTCAAGAGATTTAATGATGTATATGAAGGTGTTTGTTTCTTGATTCAAAATGAAACCCAGATGGCTGTTGAATATAACCTCCAAAAATGCAAAATATCCCGCTGTGAGCTGGAAAAAAAAGGAAAAAAAAAAAACAAAAACACTACAAAACATGAATCATCAGACCCAGTAAAACAAATAACTACTATTCAGTAACAGGATACAAACAGCAAGCACTAATGACTCAGTTTCCTTTTAGCATCTTGCCTAAAGTCTCTGTAATTGGACAATCTTAACTGTCAATTCATTCAGCTATTCAGCAAGAAAAAATTACATTCACCCATTACAAACAGACACAATAGCAAAATAGCACAAGCATATACTATTATCGTACTAAGAAGGATGTGCAGATAGAGGAAAGAAATGAAACCCCATTGGTGGCACAGTCTGGAAAGGACAACATCATTAGATAGGATTGAATAATATCCTATTTTGTGCTTGGTACAAGATTGAATTAAAGGTCAATATATAAAATTAATGGAAGATAGAAGAAGAAGAAGAAGAATCATAGATAAAGAAAAAGCTAAAAGAATTTTCAGTCTTAACAACTACCATTGGCGACCATAGAAGGATGCCACAGATTGCCACCAACTGCGAGGACAGTATTGTGGCCACTGTTAACTCACTCTCCAAGATTTTCTTATCCTGGACCAAATGCAACTTTGAATAAAGTCATCCAGGGTTTAAAGGCCTACCCAGACCTTATATCTTGTCAGCCAAATAGCGCTTGAATGCATCTGTAAGGACTTAAAATTATGAAACCAGAAGCAATAACACCAATCTAAAACTTCAAAGAAGGATCAAACACAATGATGTTACAAAAACGAGTGACGAGGTTCAAATGTTTAAGGCATTACAAAGGAGAATGATAAAGACTAAAAACAATAAGCTCCCAAAAAGAGAAGAAAAAGTTCCTGGCCAATAACGATGACAAATGAACTATACAGTGTATTATGAAAAGAAGGGGAAAAGAAAGGCCAACCAGGATTTATTTATTTGAAAGGAAGAAAGGAAAACTGCAGATAATCTAACAATAGCAAAGCAAGTCGCAATGTCATCAGATAAGTTGTGCATCTCACAGAAACAATTAAGTCACATTGAACATGGATAATGTACATCTACTCAATACAAGGATATTCTACATGGTAAGGAAATGACTGGCAAAACAGGTTTGGAGAAATATGATAAACTTGAAGCCAAGAGTTGTACCTTCTGAAATGCCAAAATATCAGCCAAAGGAATTGATAAAGCCATCTTTAAAGCAATATCAAGAGAATCAATGAGTGCTCTGTCACCATAAAGCTCAAATACACCAAAATTGACATAGTTTCCAGACAGCGCTGTGTCACGAATTTATAAGAAACGGTAACAACTTTATTAATAAAAAAAAAAATATTGAGATACAAATTACAATAAAGGTGAACCAGCAGTCCACCACTAAGAATCAGAACAGCAAACACAGCTATAAAGTAAATCATAACTAATATAAAACAGCAATCCCATTTGTGTGAATAAAGAAGCACCCTAAAATTCTCTTAAGACCAAAGCAAAAAGATATACTAAAACAAACTTTATCCCAGAAAAGATCTACCTCTTTGTCACTAGCATATTTACAGATTGCTATATTCCTTTCTTCCCAAATAAACCAAAACATTGCCAACATAATACATCTCCATAAGACCAGCATTTTTTTCATCTCCAATGAAAGAACAGTGATTCAGAATGACCAAAAAAAAAAACATTGCTTCCTATAACACCTTTTACAACACACTAAAGCCAAATTACTAAAATGCGATAGACAAATTCACAATCAGTTCTCAGTTCCACATATTCTAAAAGAAGGTTGTAATGCCAGACCAGTTCTTAAATCAGACTGATTGTTTAAGGAGCTACTTCTTTTTTTTTCTCTTTTTTTTTTTGCAAGGGGCCGGGAACTGAATATAAACCTTGCAATAAAAAGAAATGAGTGTAACAACCAATGACTGTTGGGAGTCCAAATTTTTCTCTGATTCAAGTCAATACTGCCTTGTCTTTAAAGCATTAATCAAACGGTCTACTTAGTAAGCAGTTTGCATAATTTAAAGCTATTTTAGTTCATATCTTAATTTGTTGGGTTCATGTCATGCGCTTGTTGCCCTGCCCTGCATAAGCCACCCACACCCACCCCCCATCACAAAAGAAAAATACTCATTAAGGAAATAAAACAAAAAATAAAAAAAGACACCTCCCTCCCGAGTCCCTTCACCTCGAAGGTCCACACTATGGCCACCACTATCACACCTGATTTATAACCACCATCAATATCAGGCAATAGAAAATAGAATTAAAAGGAAATGAAGAAAAAAACTTGATTTCCTTTCTCATGTCATCTGTTTGAAGTTTCTATTGAACTTAATGAACTACTGTCATTAGATGCTAAAATTTTCCCCATGGAGCTTCACATTTCAAATTACCTCTTATTTACCCTAAAGCCTAGGCCAACCACTTCACAATAATTAATAGCAAACATTAGAGCTAGAGTCCCAAAATACATGAAAAATGAAATATTGATAAAAATGTACGAAGTAAAATCCTAAGTGCATGATATTTTTAAACCAAATCTGCGATATGCAACTGGAAGTTTTGGGCCGCTACATAAAGCAACCGATTTAAAGAAAAAAAAATCTGGTTCAAGCATATCATGTCTAATTAAAAACACAACTTTTTTGAGAAACCTTCCCTTTTCCAGATAGCATTGCCAGATAGTCAAATATATGTGACACAGAAAACATTACTAACCTGAAGAAATTACTAAAATTTAAACATTTTAAGACAAAACCACCAAGTGAAATTTAGATAGAAAGTAAATGCATACCTCTGGTAAGAATAGTGAAACATATCCATATTCCCTTGTATTTGAAGGCATACATATCTGCCTGATTGGGAAGAGAGAAAATTCTTGACCCATATGCAACAATTAGTCTACTGACTTCTTGGAAGAGAAGTATACCATTAGGAGATGAAGACTCGAAACTCAAACGCTGGGATTTGTTCAGCACCAACTCAGCCACAAATTTCAATAATGGAGTTGTTACCTGAGGCATTTTCTAGTATCAGAAAAATATTATTTTTTAACAAAGAAGGAACAAGTTCCATCCTCGCTTAAGGCTGGTCGGTGAGTAGATCACACCAAATAACTCGTAAATAAGATTTATCAAATTTTAAAATAGGGGCAATAAAAAAAATAGGTTGTTATGAATCAAAGGAGCCAAAAATAGTGGTGGTTAATGTTCTTCTAGAATAGGGTAAGGATATTTTTTATCTTATGTTTAAAGGAAGGAAAACACTTTCCTGTTATAGACAAATTACAACTAGGAAAACTATGAGATAAGCTACAACAAATCAAACTAAACCTACAACTGTATATCCAGACGAAGATAAAATCTCTAAATTTTAAATATACAACAAATTATCCCTAAAAATCAGGTAAAAATCAAATTAGAGTTTATCTGATTTGATCAAGATTTTCAACATTCCCCCTCAAACTGGCTTGAAGATGTCATTCATGAACAGCTTGCTTACTAAATCGTCAAACTGCTTCTTTGGCAATACCTTAGTGAGTATATCTGCAACTTGTTTGTAGCTATATATGGCATAATAATCAGTCCAGTTTCCAGTTTCTTCTCGATAAAATGTTTGTCAACTTCGACATGCTTAGTTCTATCATGGAGTACTGGATTGTGTGTAATGGCAATGGCAGCTTTATTGTCACAAAAGACCTTCATAGGTAAAGGACTAGTAGTTTTAAGTTCTTCAAGTAATTGTTTAATCCACAAAACTTCACAAATGCCATAAAATACTACTCTAAACTCTGCTTCAGCACTACTTCTAGCCACAACATTCTGCTTCTTACTTCACCAAGTCACAAGATTGCCTCCAACAAAGGTACAATACCCTGAAGTTGATCTCCTACCAGTCACATTTCCAGCCCAATCTGCATCAGTAAATACATCCACTTGGAGATTTCCTCGGTTCTCATATAAAAGTCCTTTTCCTGGAGTCCCCTTTAAGTACTTTAAAATTCTGTACACAGCATCTAAGTGTTCTTGATTTGGTGAGTGCATCAATTGACTCACCATGCTTACCGCAAATGCAATATTGGGACGAGTATAAGGGAGATAAATAAGTCTCCAAACTAAGCATTGATATTTCTTGGTGCCAATCACCTCTTCTGAACTTGCTGGTTGGAGTTTCAAATTCAGTTCTATAAGAGTTTCTGCAACCTTGCACCCAAGTAATCATGTTTCACCTAATAAGTCAAGTATATATTTCTTTCGAGAAATGAAAATACCTTTCATGGATCTAGAAAACTCCATACCAAGAAAGTATTTCAGAGAACCCAAATCTTTAATCTCAAATTCATAGGCTAAAACTTTCTTCAATCTCTCAAGTTATGGACAGTCATCACCAGTTACGATTATGTCATCCACATAAACTATTAACACAACAATCTTCCCTTCTCTTGAGTGTTTGTGAAACATTGTATGGTCAGCTTGACTTTAAATATATCCTTGAAGATTAATTGCCTTTCCAAATCTCTTGAACCAGACCTTAGAAGATTGCTTAAGGCCATACAAGAACTTCTTTAATATGCAAACTCTTTCTTTTATAAGCTTTTCTTCAAAATCCGATGGCAAATCCATAAACACTTCTTCCTCCAAATTGTCATTTAAGAATGCATTCTTCACATCTAATTGGTGTAAAGGCCAATTAAAATGTACTGCAAGAGAAAGTAAAACCCAAATGGAATTGATCTTTGCAACATGTGCGAAGGTCTCTTGGTAGTCAATTCCATAGTTTTGTGTGAAGCATTTGGCCACTAACCTTACTTTGTATTTTTCAATGCTATCATCAAGCTTACACTTAACTGTGAAAACACACTTGCATTCCACTGACTTCTTCTCCCTAGGTAGATCAACAATTTCCCAGGTTCTATTTTTTTGAAGAGCATTCATTTCTTCTTTAACTGCTAACCTCTACTCCGAGTGTCTTAGTGCTTCCAGTTTAGTTTTAGGAATAAACATGTGAGAGATATTTGAAGTGAAAGCTCTATATTTTTTAGAGAGTCTTTGATAGGACAAACATTTGGCAATGGGATGTTTGGTACAATTCCTAACTTCTTTATGGATTGCAATAAGAATATCAAGATTAGAAAGAGGTAAAGGAGTGGAGTCTATAGGAAGATTACCTGGATTTTGTAAACTAGGAGGAGATGATTGGCCATGCTCAAGATTGACTAGATTATTCTCAGTATTAGAATTTGAAACTCTTGGAGAATTATTATTATATTTTCTATTGATACACAACCAGGTATTTATACACAGAAAAGGATCATATCTGATCTAAAAGAAAAGTAAACAAATAAATGAGTCTAGAAATCTGCTTTACATAATCACAATCCCAGAATTTTAGAAATCATATTGACTAACTTGATTTCCTACACTCCCCCTCAAGCTGGTCAATATATGCTCGATAGTCCTAATTTAGAACTTAGCTCATAGAAACTAGGATGATTAAGAGCTTTAGTCAGAATGTTTGTTGCCTGCTATTGAGAAGGAACATGATTTAGGGTGATCACATTACTCTCAATCTTCTCATTGATGAAGTGTCGATCAATTTCAACATGTTTTGTCCTATCGTGGTGAACAAGATTCTTTGCAATAGCTATAGCTGATTGATTGTCACAAAGAACTTTTATAGAACCCTCTATGATGATTCTAAGTTTTGCAAGTAGACGTTTTAACCAGATAATTTCACATATTCCATGAGCTAGGGCTCTGAATTCAGCTTCAACACTACTACGAGCCACCACCTATTGCTTCTTACTACGCCATGTCACTAGATTTCCCCATACAAATGAGCAGTACCCTAAAGTTAATCTCCGGTCAATAGGTGATCCAACCCAGTTTGCATTAGTATAGACTTCAAGATTTCTATTGAGCGTTTTCTTGAACATTATCCCCTTTCTAGGATTACCTTTAAGAGATCTAAGGATTCAGTACACAGCATTCATGTGCTCCTCCAATGGATTATTGAGAAATTGACTAACAATACTAACTGCAAAATTAATATCAGGTCGAGTGTGGGTTAAGTAATCAATTTTCCCACCAGAAGCTGATACCTACCTCGATCAACAATTGGTCCCTCTGTCGAAGCTCTGAGTTTAGTATTAAGGTCCATAAGTGTCTTAATAGGTTTACACCCACTCATTCCAGTTTCCCGTAAGAGATCTAGGACATATTTTCGTTGAGAAATTGAGATACCTTAGCTTGACCTAGCCACTTCCATCCTTAAGAAAAACCTAAATTGTCCTAGATCCTTGATTTCAAACTCTCTAGAAAGCAAATGCTTGAGATGATCATTTCCTCTTCACAATTCCTAGTAAGCACTATATCATCCACATATACAATCAATATAGTGAGTCTCCCATTGATAGCATGTTTCACAAACAGAGTATGATCTGATTGACATTGAGTGTAGCCATCTTGCCTTAATACTCTTGTGAATCTATCAAACCACACTCGAGGTGAAAGTTTGAGGCCATAGAGAGATTTCTGCAACTTACACACTTTTCCTTTAGAGAATTTGTCTTCAAACTCGGGAGGTATGTCCATGTACACTTCTTCAATTAGATCTCCGTTGAGAAAAGCATTTTTCACATCAAATTGGAACAAGGGCCACTCTTGATTGACAGCAATGAACAGAAGAACTCGTATGGTATTAAGTTTAGCAATAGGGACGAAAGTCTCTTTGTAGTTAATACCATAAGACTGAGTGTACCCTTTAGCCACAAGACGAGCTTTGAATCTCTCAATACTTCCATTTGCCTTGTGTTTGACTGAGAAAATCCATTTGTACCCAACTGTTTGCTTTCCTGGTGGGAGACTTATGAGGATCCAGGTCCCATTCTTTTCAAGAGGTTTTATTTCTTCTAAAGTTGCAGCTTTCCATTCTGTCTCTTGGAAGGCTTCATGGATAGATTTAAGAATCTAAATTTGGTCCAGAGATGTCACAAAGGCTCGATAAGAAAGGGATAGATTGCAATAAGTCAAGTAGTAGCAAAGAGGATGTTGAGTGCATGAACAAACCCCTTTTCTTTAAGCAATAGGTCTGCCCAAGTCCATACTAGAATCTATCACTTCCTCTAGCAAAGAAATAGGATTAGCTTCAACTTGTTCTTGGGCTTTTTCTTGTGGTTCTTTAAGGATGGCTAGAATTAGGTTAGGTTCTTTACTCTATTGAGTTTGCACAAGTCTTTTCTTCCTTAAGTAAACTTGGATTGGGTTTGGTTTGGGACTAATGTGTTCAGACTCTATGGAGGATGCTCTATAGGAACCCGATGGTTAGGACTTTTAGTGGCTGAAGAAGGAATTGACACAGATAGGATAGGCTCAAGAAGAGTGTTATTTAATGATGAAGATTCAACAATATCAATAAGAGATGCCCAATCCCAATTATGTGATTCTTGTGTATTTTTCTCCCCATGAATCACATAATTGGAGTAATAAGGTAGATCTTCGAAAAAGGTCACATCTATAGAGTTGAAAAATCTCTTCGTAATGGGGCAGAAGCATTTGTATCCTTTTTTGTTGGACGAGTAGCTAAGAAAAATGTCTTTTATAGCTCTAGCATCTAGTTTGCTCCGAATTTGTGAATGGATGTGTACAAATGCAGTGCATCCGAAGACTTTGAGAGGGATTTGAGACACAAGGTGTGAGTGAGGATATGTAGCTAGAAGTGTTTGCAGTGGAGTCAAAAATTTAAGAACTCGTGAGGTCATTCTATTTATGAGATACATAGCAGTGAGTACAACTTCTTCCCAGAATGTGAATAACAGTGATCGTGCCACTTCAAGGAAATGGCGATATTTGCGTTCGGCTACACCATTTTGTTGAGGTGTGTCTATGCATGAACTTTGATAAACAATTCAATGGAATTGTAGATAAGGACTAAGAACAAAATTGAAGAAATCAGAAGTATTGTCTGTTTTGAGTACTTGAATATTGGATTGGAAATTGTTTTGGATCATTTTGTGGAATGCTTAAAAGATTTGACTAGCTTCAGATTTATGTTTCATGAGAAATGTCCAGCTTACTTGAGTATGGTCATAAACTAATAGTAAAAACCAGCATGCTCCATTAATATTTTGGATTCTTGATGGACCCCAAATGTCCCTATGACTGAGAGAAAAAGGTTGAGATGGTTTATAAGGTTTTGGTGCATAATGGTTTCACGTGTGCTTAGATAATTGACATACATCACATTGAAAATTTTGATAATTTTTATTAATGAATAACGATGGAAAAAGATGTTTGAGATATAGAAAATTAGGATGACCTAGACGATAGTGCCACAACATAACTGCACTATCCTTATTAGAGTGACTTATTTACTCAAAACTACTAACAAACCGACACTGTGGACTGACCCTAAGACTTCTGGTCTTTGAATTAGTAGGAGAATGAATGAGTTCAGGTATGAGAAGGTATAAACCTGCATAAAACTTAGCATTGCCAATCGTCTTCCCCAATTCCAAATCCTGAAAAACACAAGATTTAGCAACAAACTTAGTCTTACAGTTCAGATTTCCATTTTGTTTGCTCACAGAGAGTAAATTACAATCAAGTTTCGGCACAAATAGGACAAAATTTAATATAAGTGTTGGAGAAATATGTATTGTGCTAATTCTAGCAACTTTAAAGCATGAGCCATCAGTTATGCGAACAGTGAGATTATTAAGACGTGGACTATAAGATGAAAAAAGTGATCTATCACCTGTCATGTGATCGGATGCACCAAAATCCACAATCTACGAGGTTGGAGGTGCTTGAGTGACATGAAGAGCAAAAGGATTGTTACCTTGCTTAGCAACTCCCCCTGTTCCTATTACTGTAGGAGTGGAAGGCTGATTTGCATTGTTGATTAGTTGTTGAAGCATCTCAAGTTAGTCCTTGTTGAATGAAACTTGGTTTGTATTTTTGGTACTTTCCGAAGCAGCAACATTCCCTCGACTTTCACAGTCATTGTTGGGTCGTTTCGGCTTCCGGTCTGCAATTTACCATGCAAAATCCAACAAGTTTCCTTTGTGTGTCTTGGTTTATGACAATAATCACACCAGGGCCTTCCCTTCCTTGGTCGATTGTCTTAGGTGTTGTTGGAAGAATACTTGTGAGCAGCCATTGCAGATCCTTCAAGAATAGAGACTTGGGGTCCCATCATGACCTTCTTCCTGCTTTCTTCGCGACGTACTTCTGAAAAAGCCTCTTTAATGCTTGGGAAAGGTTTGGTGCCCATAATTCTTCCACGAACCTCATCTAGATTTTTATTCAGTCCGTGAAGAAACTTAAATGTCCTTCTCTCCACAAGCTTCCTGTAAAGAGTCATATCCTCCAAACATTTCCATGGATGACATTCGAACAAGTAAAGTTGTTGCCAATAACGAGTAAGGGTGTTGAAATATTAAGTGATTGAAGTTTCTTCATAACAGAGGTCATATAGGGCAGCTTCCACTTCAAATAGCTTTGAGATATTTTCAGAACTAGAATACGTATCTC
>JAXCLQ010063736.1:0-15643 GCA_035584115.1 Cedrela odorata | reverse complement strand
CAAATTTCAATTACGGGTAAACTTAATGATTCATTAGAAGCTTAATTTTTAGATTTAGGGCATGAAATTGAATTTGAGTTACTATTTACTTAAGATATTTATCATTGATTTTACTTAGGAAATGTTAAATTGGATTAAATTGGAATAGAAAACATAATGTTGGATTGATTTGGCATTGATTAAGGTATTTGTGGAAAAAAAAATTGGTGTGTTTTTCTCTCTGGTGAACCGTGATTTTGAAGGTGCGACAATATTTTTGAATATTGCTACAGTAGCTTTAATCTGCACAGTAACTATTTATACAGTAATCTTATATGAACAGTGCTTGTCTACAGCTAGTATAAACAGTATTATGCTACAGTCAGCGTAAACAGTGTTTTTGATACAGTATTTAAATAAAAGCCGTATTTATTTACTTAGGTGAAAACATATAAATTTAGGGCAGTCGAAAACATGAATTAGTATAAATTAGTAATAGAAATCGTTGTTGAAAATCGGATAAAAGACTTAGTTAGTTAAATTTTGTGATAAGGGTAAAACTAAGGAAATTTTGACACTAATTGCACGAATATCGCATCTAAAATATTTACATTATTTTATTAAATAGTAAAAAACATGATTTATATATTTGTGGTATTAGGTTATGAGAATCTGAAAGAAAGATCAGGTTAGGTGGGAGGATCATTAGTGGGAGTGGTTACCCTTCCATTATTGTAAGTAAATCGTGCATGCATTTTTAATGTTTTTAGAAATCATGCGATATTCAATGTTATGCTAAAAATGGTGAATTTTAATGTTTTGTTATGCCGAGATTGTTTTTATGAAATAAAAATTGAAAATGATGAATTTTAATGTTTGATATGCCGATATCGCATGTATGAAATGATTGTTGAAAATGATGTCGATGTGTAAATGTTAATGAATGAAAATGATTTTATGGCTCTAGTCGTTAGTTAATGTTTATTCTGAGCTATTCAGAATTCTGTTTAACGCGTAATGCGCGTTTCTATTTAACGTGCAATGCACATTTCTATTGGAATTGATATGAAAATGTCCGCTTTAAGTGGAACACGTGATCACATTCTGAATCCGGGTCACCGTGGGTGCAGGTGACACTAATTGACTAAGTCATTCTAAAAATTTTTGAAATATGAATGAATTCATGTGTTATTAAAAAGTTTGAGAATTTATTGATCAGTTTGTTGTGCAAATATTATTGCTTTGACAAGAAAATAAATATGAAAGATTTGAAAATGTATTGATCTGTTTGAGCATTTATATTCTTTATCATATCAACATATGAAAAACTTGCATGGTTTACTTACTGAGATGTTATCTCACTCTTTATTGTAAAAATTTTATTTTTCAGAGAATAGTACGTAGAAGTGACAAAGGACGCATGCAAGGTTAGTTAGGTATAGATGAAAATCTTGGTTATATGTGTAATTAATAGAGTAATTATAAGTTTGAGAACTAGTTATATAGATAACTCTTTGTACGTGTAAGGAATTTAGAAATTATAGACATTTAAGAATTATGTAATAGTAACACTCTTTGTATGAAATGATGTAGCATTATGTAATAATGATTGACTAAATAAATATGAGAATGGGGTGTTTCATTATTTATTTGTCTTCCAAGCCTCTAAAAATCCCTAAAAATATTCTAAACATTATCCTAAAAAAAAAATCTCCAAATCTGACTAATTAAGGAAAATATTAAAGTCCTAAAATAACTAGGAAAGTAATGATTTATTGAGGAAAATATTAAAATAAAATAAAGTCCTAGTATAATTAGGAAGGTGGTGATTGCAATTGGAATTTTCATGCACCAGATATGGAAACTTTCTAAATAAATCGCGTCAAATTGGCATTTTGTTATTGCAGGCTAAGGGATATTCTAAAACTTCAATAGTATAGGTATAGCAACTTCAAGCCCTATTTCAACCTTGATGCAGGTCGTATATCTCAAAACTAAATATGAAAGTTGTAGGGATTTCTTTGTCATTCCATAGCATCTTGAATCATCTCAATTAAAGGTCAGATGAGATAGTTATGCCTATATTACGAAACAATGTCAAAATTGTCCAAAATCACCCAATTAACTTTGTTTTTGCACTTAACACCTCCATTTGCATCCTAAATAAAAAATAAGAATAATTGGTACATTGAGGCACCAATTAAGTATATATAACACTAATATATTTAATTAGGTCTCATATTACCTCTGAAGGTGCTAGCCATCATCTATATAATATTTAATTCTCTCTCATAGCTTCCAAATGCATAAGGATATCGATGTGACCATGAAGGTTCACCATGGGCTAGCCGTGAGTCGTATCCAAACTCTTTAGATTTAAACTATTTAACAAACTCAATAATTGTGGGTAACATTTAGCAATGTGCCACAGCCCCTAAACCATAAAGAAGAATTTCTTCATCAAACCTTACTGCGATTGTACATATTGTGTGGATAAAATCTTTTGGTTGTCCAATCTTAATCAAGGAATGGTTCATGGATGTCAAAATTCAAATCTTAATTTTTCACGAAATGTCAATCAATATGTCCTAAACTCTCTAACACGAACTCTTCGTGAGTGTTTTTAAAACTTGTTCTAGCCAGAGACTTTTTGTAACGCCCGCAATTTTAAAAATTTGTAACTATAACCTCCACAATATTTAAGAAATTTAATTAAATATTTAATATTATTTATTTAGTTAAAAATTATACGTAATTTAGACTTTTTGGGTGAATGATTAAATTTTGGGCTTAAAATAGTGTTATTTATTTAGTTCTAAAATTAATATTATAAAGTTATAAGTGAATTTTGGATTAAAGAAATAGTGTTTGAATTAATTTTAGAGTTAATTGTAAAGATTCTAAAACATTAAAAGTTATTTTAAATTTTTCAAAAGAATTAGAATGAAAGTTTTACAAAGTTTTAGGCTATTTTTATAATATTAAAAAGAACAGGGGGCCTAATTAATATTTTATATCCCATAATATAACACACTTCACCTTCTTCCTTCCCCGTTCCAGTAGCCTTCGTTTTCTTTAACAGAAAGCTTCGTCTCATTTTCTTTCTCAAATTTTGGCCAAATTACTCCGAATTCGAGCGATTTTCTTTCAAATTTCAGTTACTAGTAAACTTTATAACTCGATAAAAACTTGAGTTTTGAATTTTTATGGTTAATTGAGAATTGAGTTACTATTTATTCAAATAAATTATGTTAAATTCTAAATAGAAAAGGTTAAGTTAAGTTGAATTGAAGTAGGAAATATAGTATTAGATTGAATTTACATTAATTGAGGTCTTTATAGGAAGAAATTGGTGTATTTTGCTCTCAGATAAACGGTGATATTGAAGGTTGCTATAGTATTTTTGAAGATTACTACAGTAACTTTGATCTAAATAGTAACTATTTGTATAGTAGTTTTAATCTGTACAGTAATTGTTTTTACAGTGAATCTGGTATTAACAGTGTTTTAACTACAGTACTCAAGTATAAACACTATTTTTGCTACAATAATTCTGATATGAACAGTTGCTACAGTATTTTAATTAAAACCATATTTGTTTACTTAGACGAAAATATGTAAATTTAGGGTAGTCGAAAATATGAATTAGCATAAGTTAATAATAGAAATTCGTTGTTGAAAATCGGATAAAACTAAGGAATTTTAAATACTAATTTCACAAATATCATATTTAAAATATTTAGATTGTTTTATTAAATAGTAGAAGACATGATTTATATATTTGTGGTATTAGATTACGAAAATCCGAGTGAAAGATCAAGTTAGGTGGAAGGATCATTAATGGGAGTGGTTACCCTCCCATTGTTGTAAGTAGATCATGCATACATTTTAATATTTTTGAAACTGTGCGATATTAGATGTTGTGTGAAAATATTTATATTACTGTTTGGTATGACAACATGAGTTTTATGAAATGATTTTTGAAAAATTATGAATTCAAATATTGTACACCGATATCGCACTTATGAAATGTTTATGAAATGATGTCGATGTGTAAATGTTTATGAATGAAAATAATTTTATAGCTCTAGTCGTTAGTTAAATGTTTATTTTTACTTGGTCAGGTCTCGTAACAAAGTGGGACTTGCAAGCTATTCAGAATTCTGTTTAACACGCAAATGTGCGTTTCTGTTTAACTTGCAATATAGGTTTATGTTATAATTAAAATGAAAATGTCCGTTTTAAGAGGAACACGTGATCACGTTTTGAATCCGGGTCACCGTAGATGCAGGTGATACTAATTTATTGAGCTATTCTGAAACTGTTTGAAATATAAATGAATTTCTGTGTTAATTGATAGTTTGAAAATTTATTGATCTGGTTGTGCAAATTTGATTGCTTTGACAAGAAAAGAAAAATGAAAGGTTTGCAAATATATTGATCTGTTTGAGTATTTATGTTCTATATCATATTGACATATGAAAAACTTGCATAGTTTACTTACTGAGATTATATCTCACCCTTTATTGTAAAAATTTTATTTTTCAGAGAATAGTACGTAGAAATGATAAAGGACGAGTACAAGGTTAGTTAAGTATAGATGAAAATCTTGGTTATATATGTAGTTAATAGAGTAATTATAAGTTTGAGAACTAGTTATATAGATAATTCTTTGTATGTGTAAGGAATTTAAAAATTGTAGACATTTAAGAATTATGTAATAGTAATACTCTTTGTGTGAAATGATGTAGCATTACGTAATAATAATTGATTGAATAAGTATGAAATGGGCTGGTGCACTTTTAATTTCTGACATTCATCAACACTCTTCTAGGAACTTGACATAGTGAGAATCAATGAAAACTCTCACTTTAATTATTGAGCTAACGGATCCTATATTGACCATCATCTGGAGGTAGATATGAATAACGCATAACCAAACTGGTTTTTATACAGGACATGGCTAGTCCTTTACATATACACTATATGAACTATGTGTATCTATATGAGTTCTGACTATGATATCTCAGGTTATTAGATCACTTTGTACACTAGTACAATCTAATGATAAATCATTAACTACATGCATCCCACGTAATTTATCGTTCTTTGGTCACGTTCGAAAAATAGTTCTTTAACTATTTTTCTATACTAATACCCTTATGACTTAACTCTTATTATCACCAGCACTAATATTATCTCATGATATTCATTGGTGGCATCTAGTATGCCTACTATGTGATATGACTACCCAATCAATATCACATTCGTAGCAAACGACTTTGATAATTTTATTTAACTATTAAATGAATTATTTGGATAATTCACATATATACTTTATTATATAGCATAATTTATTAAAGAAAGTAGCTTACGTATGTGAATAAAGAACTCTTTTTTCATTAGTAATATAAAATAATACAAGATTTATAACCCTAAACCCAACAACACGAATAGGTTTTAGGGCATCCACTAACAATAATCTTGTAATTGATGTTTAATGTACAAGAGTTATACACAACAATTACCTACTGACATTTATTCTGCTTCAGTAGTTAATAATGTAACTGCACTTTGTTTCTGAAGGGGAATCCAGTTGATGCGCGATGGAAGAGCGACAAGTAGGATCAATTCTCGGGTGCATGACCGCCATTGGGGAAGCCATGCCCGTCTCACGGACATGCGAAAAGGCTCCTAAACAGATTTAAACATATATATATATATATATGCTTATTTTAGGATTTAAAACATTTTAAAACTTAAACACAAAGTTTCATTGTGGGATCTTCAAGCGATGGGTTTTAGCTTCACCAAGCTAAACCAAAGTTTTTTCTTTCTAGCTTCTCTCTTCCTCTTTTTCTCTGTTCCAAACAAAGCACAACCCAAGCTTGTTTAGGAAGATAGCTCTCGGTTGGATGAAGAAGGAAGCGACTGCAACATCCAATGCTTAGACTTTAGACTTAACACTTAAGTATTTTCATTTTTAGCAATCCAATTGCCAACTTAATTTCTGCACAGCCATCCTACGTCACCCACTTGCCCACTTGCCTTTTCATTTATCAAATAAAAAATGCCATGTGAGATGTGAGGTTGGCGTGTTCAATTACAATAATCCAATTAATGTAATAATAATAATATATTAATCATATCAGTATATTAAAGCAAGAGAGGGAATATATATATATATCTTACATATTATTACTTTAATAATATATATTAAGTAATTATTACAGTTTATATATTTATATATATATTACTTTAATATATTTATATAATATAATCATTATATTTTGATATTTTATTATTACTTTAATCAATATTAAAGTATTGTATATATATATATATATTAATATCATATTTGTAAATCATATTTACGTTATCCCATAGTTCACCGAAAGATTTTTCACGCATACGGGTGTTAATGCTTTATAGCCGAGAAATCTATTCTTTACAATAACGAATCAAATTACTATCCAATCAAAGTATCAGAATAATATCATTAACTAATTAATAATTATTGTATAATAGCAATTACCATCATCATCAAGTAACCGATTAATATGTGTGACCCCTTGGGTTCATTGTGAGCTGGACATAGGTAGATACAAACTCTTTCATATCTTTTTGGTACAACTCTTTATAGCCAAAGTTCCCAATGATAATGAGTGACCTCTAGCAAGATGTCATGATCCCCAGACACAGATGAATAAATATTGGATAAACCCATATAGTTATACATGTATGCAGTAAAATTTCTCTACTGTCGACTTTCAATCGAATGCGGGTCATGGTATCGTCAAACCCCTAATTTAATCATAGGATCAGAACCTCAATCATATACATGATTCATATATCCGGAAAACACATTTCTGGACGTACATGCTTTGGCCAAATACTTTATTCCCGCATATGACAGTTCTACCTAGGATCTCAAGCTCCAACATTTGAGCCAATAGATTTTATCTTAGCTATCACCTGTCCACATACATTTAAACACATTGCTAGCATTCTTCATTCACCAGGGGTGGATAGCCTGATACGATATACATAAGTGAAAGATATACCACAGTGTGGAGTGCAGCTATGACACCTCAGGTCAAAAGACTAATGGTACATTAGTATGGTTGTTTGACGTATCATTGACTGTGAATAATTACCCGTGTGATTTGTTATATTTGGTCACGTTCAGTAACACATTCTCTAACATATTACTTATGTTTATACTCTTGTGACATGAGACTCGTCACCTAACTATTAACATCCAATACTAATCATTGGTAGCATCAAACATATCAGTCATGCAATGTCATATTCCCATATGACATCACCTCAATTGGGAATAGGTTCAGATGTATTTAAATCATAGACTCTGTACTTATATTTACAACTCTTTGCAGATAGAGTCTTAACATCATAATACATCATGGGATCTCATTCTACATTATATATATATTATTGATGTAGCAAAAATCCCTTCTGTAGATCCTATGCATTAGCAACAATTTTCTTCCTCAGATGTTTTCCCAGTTTGTAGTCACAACAGACAAAAGAAGACCTCAGAGGTAAAAAGTGGTTGTCCAGTGAAAACTTTCCGATGTTTAAGTTAGGGTTTTACTTTAGAGAGAAAACTTAGGCGTTTATTTGAGCTACATGAGAGTCATAATGAATACAGAGGCCCGTGATTCCTAATGCCTGAGCTAATTTAACCCCTGCAATTAAAGCTTTGTACTTCGCCTCGTTATTAATGACCTTGAAATTAAACTTTAAGGAATACATTATATTAGTCCCATTTAGACTTATAAGGACCACACCAGCTCCTCCCCTTTGAGCGTTTGAAGCTCCATAAATGAAAAGGATCTAGATTGACTCTCCTTCATATGGGGCAGTCGGATTCTCCTGAGGAGGAGACCCTTCTATAATTTAATGGATGAAGAGATGCTCAAATATTGATCTTTCAACCATGAAATCTGCCAAGACTAGACCCTTAATTAACTTTCGAGCTTGTAATCGATGTCATACTTACTAAGCTCAATGGACCATTTCACCAATCGACTTAAGAGATTCGGTTGATGCAAAATTTGTCTCAGAGGTTGGTTTGTTAGCACTACTACTTGATGAGCTTGAAAATATGGTCTGAGCTTTCTAGTTGCTACCACCAATGCTAGCGCTAACTTCTCAGGTGGTGAATATCTCGTCTCGGTATCCAATAATTCTTTGTTGGTGTAGTAGATAGAATGATGAATCTTCTCGGCATATTCCTTCACTAAGATTGAACTTATCAAATGATCACTTACTGCTAGGTGAAGGTACAATGTGTCTCTAGTTTCGGGCTTTGTTAGGTGGGATGAGGATGAGAGATACTGTTTCAACTCCTGGAAACTACGCTCACATTCTTCTGTCCAGTTAGTAGCTTTTGATAGGAACCTGCTTAATGCCACCAACCATCTTGTTAAACTCTGCAATTCTTTGAGGTTAGATGGGGATTTTAGATCCAATATAGCCTTAATCTTTTGTGGATTAGTTTTAATGTCCCGTTCATTGATCATATATCCTAAGAACTCTGAAGGCACATTTCTCAGGATTTAACTTCATATTATACTTTTTTAGGTAAGAGAAGGTCTCTTCCAAATGCTTTGAGTGATCTCAGGCTTTTAGAGATTTAATGATCATGTCATTCATGTATACTTCCATGGTTTTTCCAATTATTGGCTTGAAAACCCGATTGACTAGCCTTTGGAAGATAGCTCCAGTATTTTTTAATCCGAAGGGCATCACCTTATAGTAGTACAATCCCTGATCGGTAATAAAGGCTACTTTTTTCCTGGTCTAACTCGTGCATTCTGATATAATTGTATCTTGATAATGGGTCCATGAAACTCAACAGTTCATGGCCAGTTGTCGAGTCTACCAGCTAATTGACTTGAGGAAGTGGGAAACTATCTTTGGGATAAGCTTTGTTTAAATCTGTAAAGTTTAAGCACATTCTCAACTTCCCATTGGCCTTTTTGACCATCACTACATTTGATACCCATTTCGGGTAGTATACTTCTCTAATGAATTTTGCCTTCATTAGTTTGTTCGCCTCGGCATATACCGCTTCTCTTCTCTCTCTATTGAATGGTTTCTCTTTTAGCTTTACTGGTTTGTATTGGGGGTCAATAGTGAGGCGATAGGAAATTATCGGTGGGTCGATGCTGAACATATCTTCGTGAGACCATACAAACATGTCCATATGTTATTTCAGGATATCCTTGTGTTTGTCTTTCAGCTCACCAAGGAGTTGAGTACCAACCTTGACCATCTTCTGAAACGATTCATGATCTAGAATGACAGACTCAAGCTCTTTCGCTGACTCTAAGGTCGATGGTCTTTTATCCTAATCGAGTTTCTTGGCGATCCATTTTTTTGCGAGTTTTCGCCATCTGCTTCTAAAACTTCTTTCCATGGCCGTTTTGATAGATAGTATGAACTTTTAGAAGAAACCGCGAAGCACGACTGAACTTCTTTTTATTTCCTTTGACAATTCTGATCCTTTCTCTAACTTGGAATTTTAATTTCAGATAATGTACACTTTTTATTGCCTTTTGTAGTTCTAAAGAAGGGTATGCTAAGAATCATGGTGTAGGGCATTTTGAGGTCGACTACTTGAAACTCCACCATTGTAGTTTTCGAGTATAGCCATTCTCCTATGGTGATGGGTAGTTGGACTATTCTCAGAGGGTAAACACATGATTCTTCAAAACCATAGAGGGAGGTCTCGGTATGCTTGAGTCTTAGATCCTCGATTCCCAAGGAATCTAGAGTTTCCTTAAAGATAATATCAGCCGAGCTCCCTGAACTATTTCTACTATTAAAGTTATTACTAGTGTGTTATCATGTGGGTAATGAACCTCCACTTTATCCTTATCTGTGAATATGATGAGCACCAAGGCAATTCTTTATTTCTTCTGGCTCGTACATTCATATTGCGAATATCCGAAGAGGTATTCAGTAGTGAATATTTTGAATAGTTTTTCCTTGACCTATTCAAATTTCTTGCCAGCGTCACTCTACCTGAGATCACCATAGTCCACTTCATTGTCTCCTTTCATGTTCGATCTTTTGATCCATTGCTTTGGATCCATCTTCACTTCTGGCTACCAAGTCTTGCAGGTAATTATTTCAGATTAGTATTTCTACTTGGCTTCTGAGATCAAAATATTCGTCTGTTAGGTGTCTAGTACTTTGGTGGAACTCGCAAAATTTATTCTTAGCTTCTCTCATTGGTTTGGTCCTTAAGGGGCGGGGTTCTACCAGTATGGTTCCTCGCTCTTTAATTTCATGCCAGACTTGTAAGAGCAAGGCTTTCAGGGGAGTGAAAATGTGATCCCCTTATACATAAGCTACTTTCTTTGTGTCATCTTTCTTCGGCGAGTGATATTGTCTCGAAGGGAACTCGTCTCTTCCTCCTGATGTTCTATTTTGACTCAAATCTTGTTTGCCTTTCCTTTCAAATTCATGGGACTTTCTTTTATCGCCACATTTTCTTATTGGGTCAGCCTTGGGATTTTGCGTCCCACCACAAAATTGTGGTTCAAAAGTTCTTTCTTCTCTCATCTTGAGGGTAATCTGGTCCTCAATTTTTATCTCGTTTAGTAGTTTTCTCCGAGCTATTTCATAAGTGGTAATAGATGGCTCACACATAGCATACCATCCTCGATCTATCTGCAAGCCTTTCCTAAGACCTTCCAAAGCTAGGGAATAGTGATAAGCTCTCAGTTCTATCACCTCATCATGGTATCTCTTGACAAAGCTTTTGAGACTCTTACCTTCTCTCTACTTCACAAGTAGTAGCAAACTTAGAGTTTTAAAGCTGACAATAGCCCTTCCAAACTCATCCACGAATACTTTATACAACTGTCAAAAACTACCAATGCTGCCCGGGGTTAGAATAGTGAACCACTTTCTTGCTTACCCTTCTAGAGTTAATGGGAACAAACAGCACATCTGGAATTTGTCTAACCCTTAGATTAATATCATCTCCCTAAATAGATCAATATGCAATGAAGGATCGGTCTTTCTTGTAAAAGGATTTATTTGTAGCATCTTGAATTTCTTAGGAAGAACAAAGTTCACTTTAAGTAAAAAGGGACTTAGAATAAAATCCTGTCTTCTGTGTAGACTTGTCTCCCCTTTGTCCTTCCTTTTTCTTTTGGTCTTCCAATTTCTCGACTAATTTTGGAACATGGGCCTCGAGATTTTTGACTTATCACTATCTTCCCTAGATTTTCTCCTTCGAGACGGGCTCTGTATCAAGCCTTCCCTTTGCTTTTTCTATCGAGAAACGCCCTCATATCCTCTTGATCAGGGCAGTTACTCGATCCCTTTTTATGAATAATCAATAAATCATCTGATGAATATTTAAACATTGGTGCAGGTTCTTTGTGGGGATGGCCATAAATTTTCCCTTTCCCCTTTTCTAAAGCAGTATACTTTCTCTTGGTAACATCCTATGGATGCCCAGTTTTGCAGTTCACAGCTTACATGGCATCGGTATGTTGCTTTCAACAGCTTTTGCCAGTTTGGGTGTCTCCATCACTGGGGAATTGGCTTGGAGTATCTTCTTTATCCTTGTAACCTCCTTTACTAATGCCTGAACCTGCCTATCTTTCTCTGCATGCTGTCTTTCATTCTCAGCCAATCTCCTAGCCAACTAGGCGATTTTCGCTGCCTCTTGACGAGGGTGGAGTTGGTATAGCAACGAAGCCTCTAAATCGTGATTTGCGTCCCTTAATGGTGGTGGTTGGTCGCCAATATCTTGATTGATCACAGTATTCTCTACAAGAGCATTGTCGTGGGGATTTCCCCTCATTGTTACCCTGTTCCTAGTTACATGTGTTCTTAAGGTGGTCATGCCTCTCCTTTCTTGTAGTGGTTTTCGACTTTTTATCGGAGTCCCCACAGTAGTCGCCAGTTGTTGATGTAGCAAAAATCCTTTATGGATCTTGTACATCAGCAATAATTTTCTTCCTCAGATGTTTTCCCATCTTGCAGTTACAACAAACAAAAGAATAACTTAAGGGTAAAAGCCCATTGTCTGGTGAAAACCCTTTGATACTTAAGTTAGGGTTTTACTTTAGAGAGAAAGCTTGGGAGAATTGTGGTTCTTTTTGTCAAAGTTTCAGTCGTCATACCTGGTCGTAATTAGTCTTCTTTTATAGATATTTAGGTTTCTTAAATAGGGTAGAATCCCTATGGAATCTAGAAACAAGTATCTTGTTGGGCGAAGATCATGGAGATTTCATAAGTTAAATATTAGCTTCTGAATTTTATGGGATCATGTGCCTTTTTGCGTGAAGCATATCCATATGATTTTTATTATGCAATAAGTCTTATTTGGCAAGAATCCTTTATTGAATAATCTAGGAAAGCATGGGAAGGAGGTGAATCCTTCACAAATACATTACTATTGAGAGGTCTAGGAAATCCTTGGTTGAGACCTTTTACCCTTCTGAAGATAGCTTAAGTGTTACATATTAAAGTCTTCTTAAATTATAACTAGGACTTTCAAAAATTGTGGCTGAAACCTTTCTATTGGTTTGAGATACCGACCCAAGACCTTCTTATTTTCTTAGGGTCTTGGCTTCTGAGAAAGCATTGGCTTCTTACTATTTGGATAGCTCATTTTAAGTGGTGCTTGGTCTCAAAATGCTGTCCGTCCCTACACATAGGGTCTTTCTAGGCTTGTTATCCTCTAGGCCTTACATATGCTCTGGGCTATATACCCAACATATATAATATAAATTAGCAACTGAACATATAAAATGATATAAACGTCATTTTATTAATCGTAAACTAATTTACAATTAATTACAAAAATATATATACATAAGGATGATATCCCTAAACTGTATAACACGATTGGTTCTAGGGTATATCTCCAACAGTTTCTTATTAAACCAAAATACTAGTGCATTTCCAAGAAAATAACAAGTCTTATTTGTGCTTTTTCTATCTATTTTAAAACACCCATAGTCTGCATCCGAATATCCTCTCAAGCCAAACTCACCATCCTTTGGATAAAATAATCCTAAATTAGGCGTAGTTCTTAAATATCTAAGAAGTCATTTTACTACAACTGGGTGTGATTTTTTAGGATTGGATTGAAATCTATCACAAACACAAATATTATAAAGAATGTTAGGTTTAGAAGTAGTAAGATAAAGCAATGAACCTATCATGCCTCTATATAGTTTATGATCGACATTCTTTTCTAGTTTATCCTTATCTTAGGAGGTAGATGAGGTCATAGGAGTGTGTATAAGTTTTCCTTCTATTAGCTTAAACTTTCTCAATAGCTCTTTGATGTATTTTGACTGAGAGATATAAATTTCATCATTTGATTATTTTATTTCAAAACTAAAAAAAAAGAAAAAATTTATTCTCCCATCATGCTTATTTTAATTTCACTTTTCATAAGATTTGAAAATTCAGTACATAAGGATTTATTTAAGCTTCCAAAAATGATGTCATCAACAACAATTTAAACTAACAAAATATCATCATTTTTAATTTAATAAAAAGTGTAATACCAACAATCTCCCTCACAAAATTATGATTAAGCAAAAATTCACTAAGTTTTTTATACCAAGCTCTAGAGCTTGTTTCAAACCATAAAGTACCTTAATGAGTTTGTAGACAAGATTTGTAAATTTATAATTTTCAAAATTGGGAGGTTGTTCTACATAGATTTCTTCATTTATAAAACCATTTAGAAAAGTACTTTTGACATCCATTTGATAAAGTTTGAAATTCATAAAACGTGCAAAGGCTAACAGTATTCTAATGGCTTATAGTTTAGCTACCGGTGTACAGGTTTCACATATTCTATTCTTTCTTCTTGACAATGTCCTTGTGCAACTAGTCTAGCTTTGTTTCTAGTGATTGTACCATTTTCATCAATCTTGTTTCTAAACACCCACTTAGTACCAATTATTGGATGACAGTTAGGTTTAGGTAGTAAGGTCTACACTTCATTCTTTTAAAATTGATTTAGCTCTTTTTGCATAACCATTAATTAATTTTCATCCTCTAAAGCTTCCTCAATGTGACTTGGTTCTATTTGAGATACAAACGCTAAGTCTTGAACCTTTTCTATATTTTGAGGAATTTTCTTAGCTTTTCTTTTAGTTTTAACTCATTGAGAAAGATCTCTAATGATTTGCTTTTTTGGATGATTTTTCACAAATTTCCAAGATTTAGGCAAATTATGTGAAGTTTGTTCTTTTTTAACAACTTCTTTACCCTTTTCTTCTTCATGTATCGATTTGGATGAGTTTGTAATTATTTTTGAAGTCTCTGACTTGGAAGATATCGATCTCTTAGAGATGGTATCAATCTGGTCGAGCTTGTAATCTCTTGTGAAGTCTTGGACTTGAACGTATCGATTTAATATGTAAAAGGGATTGATATTGTCGAGCTTGTAATTTCTTGTGAAGTCTCAAACTTAATTGTATTGATCTGTTATGAAAAAGGTATTGATCTGGTCCAAGTTGTAATTTCTTTTGAAGTCTCTAATCTTGAAAGTATCTATTTAGTTGAGTTGATAATTTCTTTCGAAATCTTTGACTTTAAATGTGTTGTTCATTTGAACTCTACATATCAACCTCTGTCATATGTATCATTCTTTAGAACTCTATGTATTGATCATGTTGGCTTAAACACAGATATCTCACAGAAAATTGTTTAGATTTGCACATAAAAATATATATACGTGATTTCCTTTATACTTAAACATATTCTAACATATACATATCAATCTCATTGAGTAATGTTTATTTTACAAGTGAAATTGACATCATAACAAATGACATACAAACCAATCTTATTCATCATAAAAAAACATAAACATTCATATGATATCATCAACAACTTATCAATTTGAACGGAACAGTGAGCATGAACATGCTCTGTTTTCATGTGCAGCAAAAGTGCAACGCACAAAATGAAGTTCCGGGTGCACAACCGCCACAGGGGAGCCTAGATTGTCATTACAAACCTGTGGAACAGACTCCCTAATGATCTATATGTGCATGCATGTGTATTTCAGTGTACAATTGTTCTATGTTTTGTGAACAAAAACTAAGAATAAAACGAACCTTTATCCTAGCAATCCAAACCAGCAACGACCTTACTTCCTTGGATATCCACACATATCGGTGTTGAGGATGCTAGTTCCAGCTTGATCAGAATCTTTGAGCTACGGTTTAAGCTTCACAAAGCTTACTTAGCTCTTTCTCTCTCTACGATTTCTCTTTCTCTCTCTTCTGTTCAAACTTTGGTTCACAGCTAAAGTATGCTTCCCACTTCTGTCTTTGCTATGGTTCACAACCAAGCTTTGACAAACTCACTTCCTTAAGTGAGTTATAGTAAAGAAGAAGAAGAAATTTTCTGTTTTGAAGAAAACAGAGAAGAAGAAAAAATCACATTTTGTATACTGTGTATATGTCAATATATATATGAAATGCAAGCTTAACAATTAAGCTATCTTTTGATCAAATCAATCCACCGCTTCTCAATTTCATAAATATCACAATCCACTTAATGCGAATAGATAAGTCACGATTATTTTAAGTCGGCAGAATGCATATCCATTATCATATGCATGCATTTCTTTAATACATAT
>JAXCLQ010063725.1:0-15644 GCA_035584115.1 Cedrela odorata | reverse complement strand
TTTAAAAATCTTACATTTTGGTCCCTGAAAACCTTGCATTTTAGTCCCTTTTCCAGTTTTGAAAATCTTGCAATTTATTCCAGTTTTCATTTTTAAAAAATACGATTAAGTTCATATTCTAGGTTTCAAAAATATATTTTTAAGTGCATAATTTAAAATATTAAAACTATAATTTTGCACAAAATGATTGAGCTCACAAACATACTACAATGTACATATATAAGCTTATTTCTAAGATTAAAAAATAAATACCCTTAGTTTGTATGTTGATTCATTAACTTGAATCCTTAATGCTTCCTTATTCATTTGCTTGATTGAATTAACATATTTGTTATCATCAAAATATGAGTGCATGAGTTTGTGTGACACCAAGGTCAACAGTATGGGTGTGCAAGAAATAAGTGTGGGGTTGTTTGGATTTGTGGTGTGATGATTGGTGAAATGGAACAAGTTTTCATTCTCAATTCACAAGTCCCATTGTTGATGTTTTGAAAAAAAAAAGAAAAAGAAAAAAAAAGAAAAAAAGAACAAAAAAGAAGCAAAAGAGAAGAAATAAAGTGATAGAATTTTTTTTTTTAATGTTACAGATTGTTCATGTTCATAATTCCTATTAAAAATTCAATGAAGGGGTATATTTATATATGATATATACAAAGGTGAAAGCTATTGCAAAGGATTATTCCTTCTTGCAAACGAAAAGTGTTCATTTGAATGATCTATTTTTTAATGCAGGAGTTTTACATAGTTTAAATGTTTTAAAGCCAAATTGAAAAAGATGCTGAATGGAGTGATTGGTTTTACATGTCTTATATATTCGAGCTTGAGTTGATTCAATTTTGCTCCACTAGTTTTGATGGCTTTTGAGCTACATTCCCAAATATTCCAACCTTAATCCTAATCCCTATTACAACCCTTGAAAAGTCCTTATGATTTGTGTTATGCATGTGATCTTAGTGGTGGAGAATGAAAATATATGCAAGCCCATTGTAGATTATTTCCATTGGAATGAATTTGAGCGAAACAGATACCCTTCAAACACATGAGAGTCAATGTTTCTTTCTGTGAGGATTTATATATTTAGTTTACTTCATCTTCGAGTGGAAATGCTTACTAAGTAATTGTAAGTTGTTTAAGAATGTTTGTTTATGATATGTTACGAGTTTTGAAGAGTTTGGTTGTTCTTTGTTGATGGCGTTGCAACCTTGGTATTTTTGGAAAGTTGAATTTAAGTTTTGCCCGAGGACGAGCAAAAGTTAAGTGTGGAGGAATTTGATGAGAATACAAAATTTCATATTTGTCTCCCTTAATGTTTAGTCTTTTATACTTAATTGGTGCCTAAATGTACTCATTATTCTTATTTTTTGATTTCGGACACAAATGAAGGTGTTAAGTGCAAAACGAAGTTAATTGGGCAATCACAGGGGTAGAGAATGAGAAGATATGCAAGCCCATAGTAAATTATTTCCATTGAATGAATTTAAGCAAAACAGATACCTTTCAAACACATGAGAGTCGAGTATTTAATTCTGTGAGAGTCTACATATTTAGTTTACTTCATCTTCGAGTGGAAATGCTTACTAAGTGATTGTAAATTGTTTAAGAATGTTTGTTGATGATATGTTACGAGTTATGAAGAGCTTGGTTGTTCTTTGTTGATGGCATTGCAACCTTGGTGTTTTTGGGAAGGTGAATTTAAGTTTTGCCCAAGGACGAGCAAAAGTTAAGTGTAGGGGAATTTGATGAGAATACAAAATGTCATATTTATCTCCCTTAATGTTTAGTCTTTTATACTTAATTGGTGCGTAAATATACTCATTATTCTTATATTTTGATTTAGGACGCAAATGGAGACGTTAAGTGCAAAACGAAGTTAATTGGGCGATTTTGGACAGTTTCGACATTGCTTCGTAATTTAAGCGTAACTCTCTCATTCGAGCTCTGATTGAGATGATTTAAGATGCTATGGAATGAAAAGAAAAAGCCCTACAACTTTCATGCTTTGAGTTTTAAGATATACGGGCTACAATAAGGTTAAAATTGGGCTTGAAGTTGCTGTACATGTACTATTGATGTTCTAAAACGTCCCTTAGCCTGCAATTTTTAAATGCAAATTTGACGCTATTTATTTTCGAAAATTTCCACATTTAATGCACGAAAATCCCGGTCGAACTCACCACCTTCTTAGTTATATTAGGACTTTATTTTATTTTAATATTTTTCAATAAATCACCACTTTCTTAGTTATATTAGAACTTTAATATTATCCTTAATTAGTTAGATTTAGAGATTGTTATTTTAGGATAATGTTTAAAATATTTTAAAGGATTTTTGGAGGCTTGGAAGACAAATAAATTACATGAAAAAGGGGGTGGGAGGGGGGGGGGGGGGAATTATCAGACTTGATTGACACCTCTCTCTCCCCTTTTTTCTCTAATTTCTCTTTCGAGTTTTATTATAACCTTGTATGGCTTAACTTTTATAATTAGTCAAAGGAAATGGAAGTCTCAGAATTAATAAAACTGTGAGATCTAATTTATTTTTATTGTTCAATTTATGCTTTAAGTATTGGATGTTATTCTGTACTTATTTTCATGATTGTCTTATTTAATTACTAGGAGGCTTACTAGTTTATTATTTATTGCAATCTACCACTAGGTTAGAAATCATTTTCCGTAATTATTTGATCCCTCTAATTTGTGAAGCAACTAAGATTTAACAATTTGCTACGTAAGAAATTATTAGGTCTTAGGAAGAACGCTCGACTAAATTAAATGTAACCGCTTGTGCTTGTGTTGTTTAGCTTCATCGATCTCTTTAATTCTTAAGGCTGTTACTAGATTAAATTTTTAGCTCTTGTCATGGATTGTTTAGTAGTTAAGGTTAATAAGATTGCTTGTTTTCTAATTAACTATGACTAAGGAGAGATAGGAAAATAATTTCAACGGTGAATATCCAAAGTGTGAGTTGATATATAGTTGAATTAATGATTAGTTGTAAAATTTCAATGGTGGATCTTGACTTAGACCAAGGTTTGTTCTTGTGATTAATTTTAATACGTCAATTTGAATTATTCCTTAGTTGTTTTTCTTAAAATTATTTTCGTTATACTCAAAACCTTCCATCTTTGTTCACGTAGCATAAAACTAGGCTAGATACTCTCCGTGGGAACTATCCTTACTCACACCACTATAGGTATTTTTAGGAGTATAGGTTTTATTTTTGGTTGTCTACAATAGCACATCAATGGTTATAAAAAAGGCTCACAAATTGGACTCAGACGGCCATGTGGAAGCAATACTCATAAGTTCTGAAGCAATTTCATATGGTAAAAGCACTAGACTACTTGGCAAAGTTACAACAGCAAAGTCCTTACTTTTAAAGAACTTGTTAATGACAACTTATGAAAAATTAAACACATGGCCTTGCATATACATAAAATGATACTATGAAGAATCTGTTGAATTAATTTTTCTGATAAGTTCACATAAAACTCATACATAATAGATGCAACATATTGACTAATATGTGTCCTAAGCAGATTAGTTTTCATCAACACATTAACTATTTCACAACCTCTAAGCTATTCCAATAGAACAACATGTTAAAACTTCTTACCATTCATGATAGAGCACAAGTTCCTTTCTACTATATAATAGCAATGAGAGAATGCTTAAGAAATATCACAATAGGAGTACGAAAGTAAAATTTTCCTTTTTGTTTATGAGAAGCATGAGTTGTGGGCCATAGTGAAATCAGTTTTGAACCAGAGTTGAAAAAATCAGTCATCAATCGCTTCGAGTTTTCTACACTATATGGAGGAGATGTTACGTTATCTATCAGAGCATATTTCTTATCATAATATGATTATAAAATGTCAGATACCGTTGGTGGAGGAGAAGGAACTCGAGCCTTTTGTGTGTTAAGAGGAGTCAGGAAAATTAAACGATGCTATGAAGCACATGTTAAAAAGCTTATGGACGGTAGATTGAGATTGCCAATGATGGCTTAAGTGTTGGAGATATGCCTTAGAACCAATCGTATCATACGGTTTAAGGATATCATCCTTATGTATAGATATTTTTGTAATTAATTGTAAATTAGTTTGCGATTAATAAAATGACTTTTATATCATTTTGCATGTTTAGTTTGAATTTATATTGTATATAAAATGCAAAATGAGATCCCGTAATGTATTATAATGTTAGTACTCTATCTGCAAAGAGTTATAGATATGAGTACAAAGTCTATGATTTAAATATATCTGAATTAGTTCCTAGTTGAGGTGATGTCATATGGGACTATAACATTATGTGATTGGTATGTTTGATGCTGCTAAGGATTAGTATTGGATGCTAATAGTTAGGTGACAAGTCTCATATCACAAGAGCATAAACATGGGTAATACGTTGGAGAACGTAACCAAACGTAACAAATTACATGGGTGATTATCCACAGTTAATGCTATGTCATACGCAGGAATAAAGTCTTTGACCAAAGCATGTATATCTGGAAAGCTGTTTTGATCATATGATTAAGTTAGGGTTTTGACGATACCATGACCCGTACTTGATTGGGAGTCGATAGCAGATGGACTTTATTACATGCACGTACGACTATATGGGTTTACTCGGTATATTCATTCATCTATATTTAGGGGTCATGATATCTTGCTAGAGGTCACTCATGATCATTAAGAACTTTGGATACAAAAAGTTGTACCAAAGTGATACGAAAGAGTATATATGTACCCATGTCTAGCTCACAATGAACCTAGGAGGTCACACACATTAGTCGGTTACTTGATAATGATGGTAATTGCTATTATACAATAATCATTAATTAGTTAATGATATTGTCCCGATACTTTAATCAGATAGTACTTTGATGTTTTATTGTAAAGAATAGATTTTCAGACTAAGACGCGCTAGCACCCGTATGTGTGAAAAATGTTTCGGTTAATTATGGGATAACATAAATATGATTTATGGATATGATATTGATATAATACTTTAATATTGATCAAATTAATAATAATAAATATCTTTTGTAATGATTATATATATATATATATTAATATTAGATTAATATATATTATTGATATATCAAGTGGGTTGATGTTACATGAGCCAACCAATATAAGGATGATACTTGGCTTTAGATATTTATTTGATAAAATCAATTGCCAAGTAGGTACAAGGTTGGTTTAGAGACAAATCAATTAGGAATTAATTTAAGACAAGAGACTTAAAAGTTAAGTCTAAGTCTAATGTATTGGATGCAATAGTTTCTCTTTATTCAACTGATAGAGCTTTCATCTTCTTCATTCTCTCTATATTTTCCTTAAAGAAAGATTTTGTGTGTTTAGTTGTGAACCAAAAATCAGAAGAGAGAAAAAAAAGCTAGAGAAAGAAAGCTTTGGTTTAGCTTGGTGAAACTAGAACCCATAGTTCGAAGATCCCACAATAAAATCAGAACCTCGTTGTCATCCAGACATGTAGATATACTTAGAGGCAAGCGAAGAGATTGGTTTGCTGTTCTGGATAACAAATAAAAAAAGTATGACTTCTTAATTTTGTATTTAAGTTTAAAAATGTTTTAAATCCCAAAATATATATATGCATATGTCTAGATCCGTTTGGGAGCCTTTTCTCATGTCCGTAAGGCAGACATGGCTTCCTAAGGGGCGGTTGCGCACCCTAGAACTGATCTCACGCGTCGCGCTTCTGCTGTGAGTGCAAAATAGAGCATAGTTTCCAGGTTTTGCCTTCATTGAGAAGACTTGGTGACATTGGATTTCAAAGGGTTGTTACGTGTTCTCACCATGATTATCTCAACAAAGAAGAAAATTAGAGTTAGGCTAGAAACGAGTAAAATTCCCAATTTAAATCCAATACGACAAATTTCAATTAAACTTCTGTCATTTTCAAAAAGTTGCAAACAAGTTTATAGATGATTAATTCTTAGAAATCAAAATTTAAGCATAAAATTTTAGAAATTAAGCAATATACCCACACAAAAAGAATACCAAATTACTGTGTGGCCCAAATAAGGACATATAATACAAATAAGTCCATAAATTATATAAAAAACAATTAAACAAATTTTAATTTTTTGAACTACAAGAACTGAATAATTCATGTCAACATAATTTCCTAAATTTTTCTAAATTCAATATACATGAATAATTAAAATTAGAACTTTATGACTTTGCTCCATAAAACAAATTAAATATATATATATATATATGAACATAATGTGTGTGTGTAAAGATTGACTTAAGATTCTTCCTTAATTTTATACAATCTAAGTTTAAAACATAAAAAGAGCAAGTCTAACTAACCTTATCTTCTATTCTCAATTTTATCTATAAAAAAATGCGTACATGTTTGTTTATTTCTTGCTAATGCTTTCTTTCTTTTATTTTATTTTCCAAAGTTAATAGCTTTCACGCTATCACTGAGGCATCTCTCTTCTCATAATAGATCTTTCTCTACATATTTATGATATATAGGCCCACATTACTTAATGATAGCTTAACACAACAGTTTATGTAGCTTTTCTGACTATATATCATGCACACATTTTGGATATTTGAGATCATAATCTAAACAAATAGTCATGGTTTAAACTATCATTTTTTTTCAATACCAAAGAATGTATCAATCTCAAAAGTTAATTTCAAACCAAGATATCAATCATGAATGTGCATAAAAATATCACCTCAAGATTTGTCTATTGTAAGTCATGCTACAAAGTGTTCAAGTTTAAATAATGACATTCACACACTAATTTAAAAATTCAAACCATGCAACATAATAATTCATCTCAAGTAAGTTCTAGACAATGAGTTATGAGAATCACATAGAGGACACACCTAAGGCTTTACTTAAAGAGACAAATTTAGTCACATTAAGAGGTTTGGTAAAAATATCTATAAGTTGTTTCTTTGTTTTAATATATTCTAATGGGGCAATTTTTTTTTCAACTAAATCTCTATTGAAATGATGCCTAATGTCAATATACTTTGTCTAAGAATGTTGCACAAGGTTTTTAAAAATATTTGTTACACTTGAATTATCACAATAAACAGTCAAGAGATCTTGTATAATACCATAATCCTCAAGCATTTGCTTTATCCAGAACAATTGTGCACAACTTCATGCAGTAATGTATTTGGCCTCAACAATATATAGGTAAATGGAGTTTTGTTTCTTATTGTATTATGAACTAAATTATTTCTAAGAAAGAAACATCCACCAGTTGTACTTTTATAATCATCTATATTACCTGCCCAATTCGCATCACTAAAACAAATAAAAATAGAGTTAGTGTGTTTAGAATACCAAATACCATACTCACTAGTCCCATTTACATAAAGAATAATTCTATTAATAACATATAAATTTGACTCTTTAGTATTACCTTGGCATATAATACAAACTCCTACACTAAAGCTAATGTCTGGACTACTCGCTGTCAAGTATAACAAACTCCTAATCATGCTTATAAACAAACTTGGATCAACACTAGAATCACCAAAATCTTTTGATAGTTTTGCATTAGTCTCCATAGGCATTCTCATGTGTTTGGTGATTTCCAACCTAAATTTCTTGACTAGATTTTTGGTATACTTACTTTGAGAGAGAAAAATTTCATCCTCAAGTTGTTTAACTTACAAACCTAAAAAATAAGTTAGTTCACCAACTTAGCTCATCTCAAATTCATTCTTCATTAGATCAACAAATTCTTGATGAACAAAGTTTTATCTACTTTCTATCTCTTGTATCATTTGTCACACAAAAAAATAGTCAATCTTTTATATCATGCTTTAGTAGCTTGTTTTAACTCATACAAAGCCTTCTTTAGTTTAAACACATAACTACAAAAGTTAAGGTTGTCAATACCTTTGGGTTGTTCTACAATTGCTTCCTTATTCAGAATTCCATTCAAGAATGTACTCTTTATATCCATTTGAAACAATTTAAAGCCTAGAACACATTAATTGTAATGAGTAATCTGATTGATTCTTACATAGTCACAAAAGTCTCTTTAAAATCAATTCCGTCAATTTGTGTGTATTCTTGAGCAATTAACCTAACTTTATTTCTTACTATGTCACTAAATTCATTAGTTTTATTCTTAAAAATCTATTTGGTTATAATAACATTAGTGTTCTTAGATCTAGGTACTAGTGTCCACAGATCATTTCTAATAAATTATTCCAATTCTTCTTGCATAGCAATTACCTAAGATTCTTTTAACAAAGCTTTTTTTTTTTTTTTCACATTTTTAGTTCAAAAAAAGAAGTATAACAACCATATTTGGCTGCATGAACATGCCTCTTCCTTATGACCATTCTTTCATTTAGAATATCTAATAAAACATCATGTGGATGTTTTTTCTTTACTTTGGAAGATGGTTCTCTTCTTATTTGGTAAGAGATGTTGTGGTCTAACTTGAATGAGTCATAAAACTGCACACATGATTCAAATTCAAACTTTGTTTCATTATATTATGTAGTTTTAGTCAGAACAGGGTCTCTAGTGTCTGTTGCAAAAATTGGGTTCCAAATTATTTATTGTAATACCCGTAATTTTAAAAATTTGTAACTCTAACCTCCACAATATTTAAGAAATTTAATCGAATATTTGATGTTATTTGTTTAATTAAAAATTATATGTAATTTGGACTTTTGGGTGAATGATTAAATTTTGAGCTTAAAATAGTGTTATTTGTTTAATTCTAAAATTAATGTTATAAAGTTATAAGTGAATTTTGGATTAAGAAAATAGTATTTTGATTAATTTTGAAATTTATTGTAAAGATTTTGAAACATTAAAAGTATTTTAAAATTTTTTAAAAAAGGACTAAATGAAAACTTTATAAAATTTTAAGCTATTTTTATAATATTAAAAAGAACAAGGGGCCTAACTGATATTTTACATTCCACAATATAACACAATTCATCTTCTTCCTTCTCCATTCCAGTAGCCTCTGTTTTTTAACAAAAAACTTTATTTCCCTTTCTTTCTCAAATTCCGGCTTAATTTTTCCGAATTCAAGTGTTTTTCTTTCAAATTTCAATTATGAATAAGTTTAATAATTCATTAGAAGCTTAATTTTTAGATTTGGGCATGAAATTGAATTTGAGTTACTATTTACATAAGAAATTTATCATTAATTTTACTTTAAAAATATTAAATTGGATTAAATTGGAATATAAAACATAGTATTTGATTGATTTGGCATTGATTGAGGTATTTGTGGGAAAAAATTAGTGTGTTTTTCTCTCGGGTAAATAGTAATTTTGAAGGTGCTACAATATTTTTGAATATTACTATAGTAACTTTAATTTGTACAGTAACTATTTGTACAGTAATTTAATCGGTACAGTAACTATTTGCACAGTATTCCAATGTAAACAGTGCTTAACTATAGTAACTCCGGTATGAACAGTTACTACAGTAATTCTGGTATGAATAATTTTTTATTACAGTATTTTAAATCAAAACCGTATTTGTTTGCTCAGACGAAAATATGTACATTTAGGGTAGTCGAAAATATGTATTAGAATAAGTTAGTCATAGAAATTCATTGTTAAAAATGAGATAAATGACCTTAATTAGTTAAACTTAATAATAAAGGTAAAACTAAGGAATTTTAGACAACAATTCCACAAATATTGCATTTAAAATATTTATATTTTTTATTGAATAGTAAAAAATATGATTTACATATTTTTGGTATTAGGCTACGAGAATCCGGAAGAAAGATCAGGTTAGGTGAGAGGATCATTAGTAGGAGTGGTTACCCTTCTATTGTTTTAAGTAAATCGTGCATGCATTTTTAATATTTTTGGAAATCATGCGATATTCAATATTATGCTAAAAATGGTAAATTTTAATGTTTTAGTATGTCGAGATTGTTTTTATGAAATAAAATTTGAAAATGATGAATTTTAATTTTTAATATGCCGATATCGCATGTATGAAATGATTATTAAAAATGATGTCGATGTGTAAATATTAATGAATGAAAATGATTTTATGGCTCCATTCGTTAGTTAATGTTTATTCTGAGCTATTCAAAATTCTGTTTAACACGCAATGCGCATTTCTGTTTAACGTGCAATGCATGTTTATGTTAGAATTGATATGAAAATGTTTGCTTTAAGTGGAATACATGATCACGTTCTGAATTCAGGTTACCGTGGGTGCAGGTGACACTAACTGACTAAGCCATTCTAAAAATATTTGAAATATGAATAAATTTCTGTGTTAATTGATAGTTTGAAAATTCATTGACAAGAAAAGAAATATGAAATGTTTGAAAATGTATTGATCTGTTTGATTATTTATATTTTGTATCATATCGACATATGAAAAACTTGTATGGTTTACTTACTAAGATGTTATCTCACTCTTTATTGTAAAAATTTTATTTTTCAGAGAATAGTACGTAGAAGTGACAAAGGATGTGTGCAAGGTTAGTTAGGTATAGATGAAAATCTTGGTTATATGTGTAATTAATAGAGTAATTATAAGTTTGTGAACTAGTTATATAGATAACTTTTTGTACGTGTAAGGAATTTAGAAATTGTAGACATTTAAGAATTGTGTAATAGTAACACTTTTTGTTTGAAATGATGTAGCATTATGTAATAATGATTGATTGAATAAATATGAAAATGAGGTATTACATTTACAATTTTCAACATCTTTATTTTCAAATCGAATATGATCGTGATTCTTATCAGTGATGCTTGTGACTTTTTTCTCTTGTGAATAATATGCAAAATTATTAAAATCATCAATAACTACATTAACAAATTCCATAATAGTTTAGTTTCTCATGTTTTTTACATGAATTCCCATGAATATCCAAGAAAAAACTAAAAGAAATAGTGAGCGTGAGTATGCTTTGTTTCCGTGAGCAGCGGAAGTGCGACACACGAAAAGGACTTCTAGGTGCGCAACAGCCATAGAGGAGCTATGGCTATCTTTATAAACTTGCGAAATAAGCTCCTAATTGATCTTGACATGCACACATACATGTTTCAGCTTACAAAAACCATGCCATGTTCAAGTTCAAAACAAAGAAAAACTAACCTTTAGCTTTGCAATCTGAAACAGCAACTACCTTGCTTCCTTAGGTGTCCAAACATGTTAGTGTTGACGATGCCGGTTCTAGCTTCGTTGGGATCTTTGAGTTTTGGTTTAAGCTTCACCAAGCTTACCAAGCTCTCTTTCTTTGTGGCTTTTCTCTTCCTCTTTCTTCTAGTTCTTGTTCTGATTCACAACCAAAACACCACCTAAGCTTTTGCTTCACCAAGTAATACTCAGTTGAAGAAGAAGAAAAAGCTCTTAGTTTCTCAAACACAGAAGGTGTGCAATCGTATGCTATCGGTTCTTATTTTATACACACACACACACACACTAGCTTAATACTTAAGCCTTTGCATTTTATATGAAACCCAATTTGATAACCCACTGATTACCACCTTGCATGAATCAACCGGTTTACTTCTTCAAAATATCACAAAGAGATTAATGGAAGAAGATGAGTTATGGTGTTTTAGGTCGGCAATGTACAAATACATGCATCACATTAATACACATATATACATTAATACATTATTAATAATATATATATATACATTAATCAAATTAATATATATATATATATATATGTATCAAAATGAGAAAGAGAGAGATAATTACATATATATACACACACACATTACTTTAATATATATATATATATATACATTTTTATATATACAAATATATAAATAAATATCTTACATATATATATCATTACTTTAATAATATATATAGATATCAATAATATTATTTAGATATTTATTATTATATTAATAGAATTAATAATTATATTTTTATGACTACTTTAATCATATTAAAATATAATAATAATATATTAATATTTTTGTATCTGCAAATCATATTTACGATATCCCAAAATTAAACTGAAATATTTTTCACGCATACACGTGCTAACGTGTCAGAGCCAAAAAATATATTCTTTACAATAAAGAATTAAATTGCTACCAGATCAATATCTGTACAATATCCTTAACCAATTAACGATTATTGCATAGTATCAATAGCCATATCATCAAGTAACCGACTATGTGTGTGACCCTTTGGGTTCACTGTGGGGTGGACATGGGTGGACACAAATTCCTTCGTATCTCTTCGATACAAATTTTTGTGAACAAAGTTCCCAATGATCATACGCAACCTCTTGCAAGATGCCACAACCCCCAAATACTAATGAATCTATATAGTCGTACGTACATGTAGTAAAGTCCCTCGGCTGTCGACTTCCAATCGAGTGTGGCTCATAGAATTGTCAAACCCCTAATCAACCATAGGAACAAGGTCTTAAATCATATATAGAAACATGTATCCAAAAACACATTTCCGGAAACACGAACTGTAGCCAGAGATTTCATTTCCCATATGTGACATCCCTGCCTAAGATCTGAGCTAGCAGATTCCGTCTTGGTCATTACCTGTCCTTTTACACCTAAACACGTTACCAACAAGCTTCTTTCACCAGGCATGGCTAGCCTAATGCAATATACAAAAGTGAATGATGTGCTTCAATGTAGAGGGCAGTTGTAACACTTTAGGTCAAAGGACTAGTGATACACTAGTACGGCTGTATGACGTATCATTGACTGTGGATAATCACCCATGTGATTCGTTATGTTTGGTCACGTTCAGTAACACGTACTCTAACGTATTACTCATGTTTATACTCTTGTGATATAAGACTTGTTACCCAACTATTAGCATCAAATACTATTCTTTAGGAGTATCAAATATGCCAGTCATGTAATCTCATACTCCTATATGACAATATCTTAACTGGAAACTAATTTAGTTGTATTTAGATCAGACTCTGTACTCATATCTACAACTCTTTGCAAATAGAGTCATGACATCATAATACATCACGGGATCTCATTTTGCATTTTATATATAATATCTATATATATATATGCAACTGTATATGTAAAATGATATAAATGCCATTTTATTAATCATAAACTAATTTACAACAAATTACAAAGTTATATATATATATATATATATAAGGATGATATCCCTAAACCATATGACACGATTGGTTCTAGGGCATATCTCCAACAAATTCCCACTTGCACTAGAGCCAATCACCATGGTATATCCAATACCCATCCTCTCTAGGTGGTGACCCAGTTACTACTATGTTATTGGCTTAGTTAGCGGGTCTACCACGTTATCTACGGATGGCATTTTCTACACAGAGATTTTTTTATCTGATATAAACTCTCTAATAAAGTGGTATTTCCTCTAAATATGTTTAAACTTTTAGTGAGACCTTGGTTCCTTAGCCTGAGCTATAGCTTCATTATTGTTACAATACAAAACTACTAGGTCAATTACGAAAGGAACGACTCCAAGTTCTGTAACAAACTTTCAGATTCAGACAGTCTCTTTTGCAGCTTCAGAAGCAGCGACATTTTTAACTTTTGTAGTGAAGTCAGCTGTGGTAGTCTGTTTAGAATTCTTCCAACAGACAACACCTCAATTACATATGAAGACAAATGCAGAGATAGACTTTCTATCATCTACATCTGATTGAAAATCAGAATATATATAACCCTCAAGTTTTAACTCATTACCTCCCCTATAAGTTAAAACTAAGTCTTTAATTCTTCTCAAGTACTTTAAGACTCGTTTGATTGCAGTCCAATGTTCTTTTCCTAGATTAGCCTGATATCGACTCGTAATACTCATAGCATACGCTATATCAGGTTTAGTACATAGTATGGCATTTATAAGATTACCTATTACCAAACCATAAGGAATCTTCTACATACGCACGCACTCAGTATTAGTTTTTGGTCCTATTTCTCGAGAGAGATGGACACCATGACTGCAAGGTAAGAACCCTTTCTTAAAGATATCCACACTAAACCTCTTAAGTACTCTATCTATGTACAGAACCCTTTCTTAGAGATATCCATACTAAACCTCTTCAGTACTTTATCTATGTACAAACTCTAGGAAAGACCTATCATTTGTTTCGCTCTATCTCTATAAATCTGAATACCTAAAATGAAGGTCGCTTCTCCCAGATCTTTCATGGAGAAAACATTAGATAATCACAATTTAGCATCAGATAACATGCCCATATCGTTTCCTATGAGTAGTATATCATCTACATATAATACAAGGAATATGATGGCATTGTTATTCTCTTTTTTGTAAACACCAAGTTCATCAATATTTTTAATGAAGCCAAACGATTTGACTGCATCATCGAATTGTATGTTCTAACTTCTAAAAGCTTGCTTTAATCCATAAATAGATCTATGCAACTTACATACCTTATGACTATCATCAGACGTAACAAACCCAACTGGCTGTTGCATGTATATGGTTTTCTTAATGAAACCATTAAGAAAGGCTGTCTTCACATCCATCTGCCATATCTCATAGTCATAATACGCTGCAATAGCAAGTAATATTCGAATGGACTTAAGCATGGCTACAAGTGAAAAGGTTTCATCAAAATCAATTCCTTGTTTTTAATTTTAACCCTTTGCCACCAACCTAGCTTTAAAAGTCTCTACTTTTCCATCTTTGTCTAATTTTCATTTGTAAACCCATTTACAACTGATAGGAATAATTTCTTTTGGTGGATCAACAATTGACCACACCTGATTAGCATACGTGAATTCCATCTTAGATTTCATGGCCTCAAGCCATCTTCCAAAATTGACATCTAATATCGCTTCTTCATAGGTTATAAAATCTTCCCTCTGTATATCTTCTCCTATCATAAATGATTCAAAATCAATTTATGAAAGAAAATAATATCTTTGAGGAGGGCGTGATATACTAGTAGATCTATGAAGGGTTTGGTTTATAGAAAATTGAGGATTAGATCGAATTGGTTTATCAACATGAACTAGTTCATCTGTATCAACAAGCTCATCCATCTGAGGTTGATCATCTTTAAGCATTCAAAACTCTTTTGAAAACCCAATCTTTCTACCTACACCACCGTCCTCAATAAACTCATTCTCGAAGAACTTAGCATGTCTACTGATCAAAATTTTTCTATCACAATGAAAGTAGAAATAATATCCTAAACTATCTTTAGAATATTTAATGAATCGATCTCTTTCAGACTTAGCATCCAGCTTCCCGATGTTAACTACTTTAACATAAGTTAGACATCCCCGAGGCTTCATATAATTGAAGCTTGGAAGCTTTCCATGCCATATCTTATACGGTGTCTTGGGAACTGTTTTCAATAAAGTCTTGTTTAAGATGTATATTGTGGTATAAAGAGCATATCCCCAAAGATATATAGGTAAATCTGTGAAGCTCATCATGATTGTACCATATTAAAAAAGTACAATTCCTTCTTTCTGATACACCATTATGTTGTGGTGTATAAGAAGGTGTAAGCTGAGAAAGTATACCATTAATTTTATGAAATCCTAGAAATTCAGTATTTAAGTATTCACCTCCACAATCAGATCGTAGAATCTTAATACTCTTTCCTGTTTGTTTCTCTACTTCAGCTCTGAACTCTTTGAACTTTTCAAAAGATTCAAATTT